>JAVJIF010020015.1:0-45110 GCA_038442645.1 Agave tequilana | reverse complement strand
AAGGATCTTTCCACAAAGGAGCCTTCAAAAAGGAACTACAAGGTCTACTCAAAACCACTGGAGTACACAACTCTAACCCTCAATCCTCTACACAAGACGTAACACAAAGCCAATGAGTTTAACAAGCTCTTGGTGACCACAAGAATCGTAAACAATCTTTTACAACTTCCTAGAGTATTTGATATGAGAAAAAACTCAAGAAGTTTGTGAAAGAGACTCAGTTGAAATGATTCAATCAAAGAGCTGAAAAACTTGCGAAAAAAATTTTGAAATAAGATTACTTGAAGCAAGAAAACTTGAAAACTGTTCTCATAAATAAACTTGATTTTTCAAATATTATCCAAAACTAATTATCTTGTTGTTTTCAATCCTCTACAAATGAACCCTATATATAGGAAAATGATAAAACACTATTAGAAAAGCCTATCAGGTCATTAAGGAAGAGATTAGCCCTAAAAAGAGCAAAAATACCCATTGAAAAAAAGTTAATGAAACATATTTTCAAACACTAGCCTTTACTATAGCAGTGCCCAAAGATCGGTCGACGCCCAGTCGACCAGTAGTTCAATATTTTGAACTATCCGTTGGCATCAGTCTACCGCCCGGTCGACCGGTCTCAACTGAGACAAGGCTAGTGCCAGTCAGTCGACTGCACGGTTGACCGTTAGGTTTGCCGGTCGACCGTCCAGTCGCCCGACAAACATGTACAACGTGCACATGCAGGGGTCTAACTGACCTTGTGGTCCGGTCGACCTACCAAGCCTGAAAAACAGCTTTTGGCTAAACAATGAAATAAACTTATTTTATAAAGTTTTATACGAGTTATATAATCTATTTGGTAATACATAGGTTTCAGGATACATGTTATAATTTGGATATAAAATCTTGGAAAATCATGGGACATATACAAACATTTGAACCTTTGTAAAATACCAAATTGAGAAAACTAGATATTAAGAATTCGTATTTTTAAAACTTGATTCTTGTGTGTGCGCGCGCGCGCGTGTGTGTGTGTGAGACTTCTTGAGCATCATTTTACACACTATACTTTAACATATTATTTTCTTACATAGGTGCTATGTCTTCAAGTCTTCTTATAGTGGGGTTCTCCATGGGTGAGTCTTTATTGTCCTAACTTGAATCCCATCTTTGAGTGAGCTTGAGACTTCAATACCTTCCTTTTGAGGAAGAAGCACTTTGAATCTTCTTGAGACCTGAAAAATATGTAAACACTTGAATATGATTAGTACTAAACAACTATATAGGTTTTGTTATTATTGAAATACACTTAGAGGGGGGTGAATAGGTGTACAGCTAATCAAATGCGAAAAAAAATAAATTATGCTAAATGATGCAAATCGGTCACTCAAAATAAGAATTAAAGTCGAATTCTCCGTGAAGGGCTCTAGAACTTCTCCTCTAATATCCCTCTAGATTATGGCTTGAGATGCTCAAGTACCTTCTTGTTGAAATGAGTATAGACTGACAAAAGTAAATGATGAATGTAATACAATGATAAAAGTGATGCAAGAAATAAATAGAGATTGTAACAGAAGTAACAACACAAGTAAAGAGATAGAGATCAAGAGACAAGCAATCGCAGACATAACAAATTTGTTTCGAGGTTCAAGGCACCACTCTACGTCCCCGCCTTTACCACTGTGAAGGTCTCAATCCATTAAAGGATCTTCCACAAAGGGACCTTACAATAAGCAATTACAAAAGGTTTACACAAGATCGGAATACACAACTCCACCACTCAATCCTCTACACAAGAGATAGTACAAAACCAATTGAGGTTATAAAGCTCTTGGTGATCACTCAAGATCACAAACACTCTCTCTTACAACTTTCTATAGAGTAGAATATGAAATGAAGCTCAAAGAGTTATGTGAGAGTAGAAGTTTAAATAGAAAGAATTTAAGAGCTGAAAAATCAAATGAACTTAGCTTTGGGAAGATTGCACAAAAAAAATTGGAAGCTAGAAAACTTTTTCTTTTAGAGTAAACTAAATTTTCTATGAAAACTTGTAAAAACTTATCTTCTTAAACTCAAACCCAATGACCCATTTATATATCAACTTAAAAAACCTATAGGTAAGGCTTACCAAGTCTTTAAGGAAGAGTTTTGATCCATAAAAACAGGAAATGCCCGTTGGAAAATAGAAATGACAAAACAGATTCAAAAAATAATTGTTATTGAAGTTTTGACAGTTTGTCGGTCGACCGACCCTCCATATATCAAAATATAGCCGTTGGCTCCGGTCAATCGTTGGTCGACCGAATTCACCTGAGGGTAAGGGTGAGCCAGTCGGTCAACCAAATGGTCGACCACAGGGGTTGGCGTCGACCGGTCGGTTGACCAACGACATGCACAACGTGCATACCCCAAGCCACAAGATTGGTCGACCGACTTGGCCTGTCATAGGCAGCGGTCGACCGAACGGTCGACCGATCTAGGCTGAAAAACTATTTTCTAATATGAAAAATTTTCTAATAAAACTTGTATTGGTTTTGAAGAGGTATAACTATGTATTGGCAATGAGATACAAGTTCTAAACTTGAAATAAATCTTTGGAAAATATATGAAACATGTATCAAGACCAAACATGTAAAACACCAATACAAAACAAACTTGTATTTTCAAAAACGTGTAATTTTGTATGTGTAACTCTTTGAGCATCAAATCTGTGTTCTACACTTTTACAAACTATTTTCATACAAGGTTCTAAATGACTACAAGTGTCTTCAAGCGAGCTTCTCTAATAGCGACGTCAAGTGCTTTGAGCTTCAATCCCATACTTGAATATCCTTGAGTTTTCAACACCTTCGTTTAAAGGAAGAAAACTTCCTGAATCCTTTAGAATCCTGAAACACACTTAAACACTTGAACTTGATTAGTACTAAATAACCACATACGTTTTGTTATCATTAAAACAAGAAATCGGTGATTGTAATCTTGGGCCAACAATCTCCCCCTTTTTGATGATGACAAAACATATGAGTTATTTAAAATAATAGATAGGAAAGAGCTTGAAAAAGCTCCCCCTCAAGTTATGCTATCTATAAAGTACAAGAAATCATTATGACTATGAATAGATTTGACAATGTAAGCAAGTCACATGTATGCATATATAAAGAATATACCAATTTAGAATAATATGCATAAATAGCCTACCATCCTTCCATTCCTCCTTCCTCCAAAAATATTATGCAATGAATGAAAATAATGAGTCATGGCATTGTATATAAGCATGGTAATGGAAATAGATATGCATAAAATTCATGAAATAACAAAACAAGAAACTAAAAACTCAATTATTAAATGTCAAAAACATTATCATAACTCAATAACTCACATATCTCTTTCCTTTTCTGTCACGTATCAAAAATGTATACCAAATAAATACACATGTATAAATTTAAAATACATGAAACCATATGAAATAAACATGAAGCAATGTCAAAACTCATGAATTCATAGTGCAAACATTTAACTCACCATAAATAAAGAAAAATCTATTATAATCTAATAGTTTAGTAAAAATGTCTGCAAGTTGAAAATTAGTGAAAACATAATCAATTTCAATATCTCCTTTCTCAAATGATCTCTAAGAAAGTGATATCGAATCTCTATGTGCTTAATCTTAGTATGTTGATTTGCATTTTTGACCATATGAATAGTACTAATGTTATCATAAAATAATTTAATATAGTCATAATGCAAATCATAATCAAGGAGAGTATGTTCGTCCAAAGAACTTATGCACAACAAGCCCTGGCCGTAACATACTCTGCCTCGACAGTTGAGAGGGCTATAAAATTTTATTTCTTGTAAGACCATGAAACTAGACAATTACCTAAAAATTAACAAGTTCCACTAGTGCTCTTCCTATCCACCCTACAATAAGCATAGTCAGCGTCTGAAAACTCGTCATTGAAAATTGTCCGGTCTTCGAATACCACAAGCTCATTCCAATAGTGCCCTTAAAATATCTAATAATGTGTTTTTTCACATTCAAGTGGAACTCTTTAGGACAAGATTAGAATCTAGCAAATAGACAAATACTAAACATAATATCCAGCCTACTAGCCGTCAAGTAAAGCAAACTACCAATCATGCTTCTATAGAGTTTAATGTCAATATTTTTACCTTGTTCATCCTTATCAAGCTTTGTTATGGTAGCCAGGGGAGTCTTGTTTGTCTTTGCATCTTCAAACCCAAATTTCTTGATAAGCTCTCTTGTGTATTTGGCTTAGTGTATGAAAATTCCATCACTCTTTTGCTTGATTAGAGTCCAAGAAAGTAGTTGATCTCTTCCCATCATAGACATTTCGAACTCTTTCTTCATACATGATTCAAAATCCTTACAAAGCATTTCATTAGTAGATCCAAAAAATGATATCATCAACATAAATTGCACAATTAGGATATTACTATCTACATGCTTTGTGAACAATGTGGGGTCAACTTTATCTTTTACAAAATCATTTGAAATAAGAAAAGTAAAAAATCTTTCATATTAAGCTCTTTGAGCTTGTTTTAAACCATAAATACCTTTTCAAGTTTAAAAATAAAATCAGGATGTGCAAGATCAACAAACCTGGGGGGTTGTTCAACATACACCTCCTCTTCGATAAAATCATTTAAAAACGCACTTTTAACATTCATTTGAAAAAGTTTAAAATTCTTGAAAGAAGCTTAAGCAAGTGTCATCCGTATTGCTTCAAGCCATGCTACAGGTGTCAAGGTTTTCTCAAAATTGAAACCTTTAATTTGGGTGTAACCTTGGACCACAACCTAGCTTTATTCCTAATAATATTTCCCGACTCATCTAACTTATTCCTAAAAATTCATTTAGTACCAATGATTTGACTGTGCTCAAATTGATTGAGCTCTTCTTACATTGCAAGAAACCAATATGAGTCGCCTTTGGCTTCGATGATGTTCTTGGGCACAATATGAGAAATAAATGCAAAATGACTACAAATATCATAGAGTTTGGAATGAGTAGTTACCCCCTTGGATACATCACCTATGATGAGATCCTTGGGATAATTTGTAGCATATCTCCAATCCTTTGAAAGTGGTTGTGATGGCTCCACTTCTACATCTTGAACTTACCATGTTCCTCATCCTTTGGCTTGTCTTCTTGCATTGGTAAGTCCTTCAATGATATTTTCTCCATGCCTTCTTCTAATAAATCAATTTCTACAACATTCTTTACAAAAACATTAGACTCCTCAAACTTGACATGCATAAACTCTTAAATAGTCAAAGTAGACTTATTGATAACTCTATGGCCTTACTAATATTTGAATACCCAACAAATATAGCTTCATAAGATTTGGCATCAAATTTACCTAAATTATCTTTAGTATTCAAAACAAAACATTTACAACCCAAAACTCTAAAATATGAAACATTTAATTTTTTTTCAAGTAGTAAATCTCAAATGGAATTTTGAAAGTATTTTTGTAAAAATAAATTCTATTCGGTATGTAACATGAAGTTTTTACGGCCTCGGCCCATAGATATTGAGGAAGTTCGAATTCACTAATCATTATCCTAACCATCTCTTGAAGAGTGTGATTCTTCCTTTCAATGACTTCATTATGTTGTGGAGTTCTAGGACAAGATAATTCATGTTTAATTTCATTTTCTTAATAATAAGTGATAAAAGAATGGTTAATGAATTCACCACCTCTATCATTCTTTATGCGCAAAATCAAAAAATTCTTAAAAAACACACCCATAGAGTTGGCCTCTCACTAAGGGGAGGCCAACTCTATGGGTGTATTTTTTCTTTTTTAACTCTTTTTCTAAAAACATGAAAACACGAAAAAGCTTCATCTTTGTGTTCCAAAAAGAAAACTCATGTAAATCTAGAGAAATCTTCAACTAAAATGAGAATAAAATGATTATCACTAAGACTTTTAGTTTTTGTTGGACCTAACAAATCCATGTAGATCAACTCTAACGGTCTAGATGTCATGATATCCTTGATTGCTTTGAAAGAGGACTTGGTTTATTTCCCAAGTTAGCACGCATCACAAATGCAGTCCTTTTCAGACTTCAAGTAAAGAATACTCTTCACCAATTCTTTAGAGTAATTCTAGATAGATGGTCAAATGAAATATGCCTAGTGTCCTATGCTATAACCAAGAATCTTTATTAAAAGCATTTAAACAAGTAGCATTGCATTGTAAATTTAACATATCAATCATATAAACATTATTTGCACGAAAACTGGAAAGAACACAAATACTTATTTTTCTTTTCTAAAACATTGCAAGCTGAATCATCAAAAACAACTTTAAAACTTTTATCACAAAGTTGGCTAATGCTTAAGAGATTATGCTTGAGGCCTTCAACCAAAATAATATTTTCTATTAAAGGAGATGAGCTAATTTGGATATTACATATACAAATGACTTTGCCTTTTGAATCATCTCTGAAGGTGACGGTACCACCTTCATGATACCTTAATAGGGTTACAAAGTTGTTGATATCCTAAGTCATGTGCCTTCAGCAACCGCTATCAAGGTGCAACTGCTATCAAGGTTCCACCGCTCCCTACGTCTTGGAGCCTAGGTGCGTACCTATATCAAGTAAATAATTTGTTGATTTGGTACCTACGTCTTAGAGCCTTGGTGCGTATCTATATCAAATAAATAATTCATTGATTTTGGTACCCATATTTTTTTGGGTCCTATAGAGTTAGTCCTCGAACCCAAACATGATCATTTGAAGCATCTATATGATCATAACAAAACTTAGCTAAGTGACCCTTGTTGCCTCAATAGGCGCATGAATATACTCTACCATACATAAATACATGATGTGTATGTGTATAATGAGCATGTGAAACATAAGCATGCCTAGTGTGTGTGGCATGTTTAACGTGATGTGTGTGACCATGTACTTGATGAGAGTGGGCATGTGTAGCATGATGAGTGTGAGCATGTGTGCCATGAGAAACATAAACATGCTTCCTTGGAGTGCGTCTCTTAGGAAACATGGCCTCTAATCTAGCCTTATCAAACTCACATTTTGTAACACCCCGCTCCCAGAATACGTACTTAGTTGCGTATTCAGGTTTTTTTGATCATACTTTGATCTACTTTCAGTATTTGTTTTGTATTATGAATTATTTATATAAACATTTCGCCTTGGATCTGGATTCATGGACTCGGAGTCAGCTTTAGTCTGAACCGGGGACCCAATTCTAGAGTATTGCTCGGTTTGGTCTTTTCGAAATTTGACTGATTTTAGTTTCAAACATCATTTTCTAATATTTTAGATTTTTTATGATTTTCTGAAATTTTTCTGAATCAAATTGTAAATCTTCAAAACCGGGTGTCGACCAGTGCCGCTGACCGATTTTTGGAATTTTAATTTACAAATGGAGTTGAAATTCTAGAAACAGCTTTCACATTATTTCTTAAAATCATATTTTTCTAAATGTATTTTTTGAGATTTTTCAGAATTTATCGAAATCCAACCGACCTAGTATCGACAGTTAACATCAGGATTTTTATTTTAAAATTGGGATTGAATCACTAAAAACTGATTACGCCAAACATCTTAAAATAATATTTATTATTTTTGAGAATTTTTTAGAAACTTTTCAAGGTACTTCATTTTTCGGGCTTTTCCAGAGTTTTCGGTGTTTTCCCAGATACTGAAATTTTATCACATATTTTACTTTTCACTTTTTCATTTTCTCTCTCCTTACTAGACGCGAGTCTCAGCAGACGTAGATCTGGTCTTTAATGTGAGGATTCACATTCTTTCTGCATTTAATGCACTTCAGATCAATTCTGATCAAGTCATTATGACTTTTGTCTCTTCTATCAAACGCAATTCTCACGTTTTCTACTGGACGCTGGAAATTCATCTCCACGTCAGACTTTGTTTGCCTAGACATGGACTTCATTTAATGGAGACGCAAGTCTCATTTAATGAAAGGCATATCAATGACAAACTTGTAATAATCATTAACACTCCTATTTATATACACCCCATTTTTCCTTCTCTCTCTTTCATTCTTCTTCCTTCCTTCTTGCACTTCCAGCCAACAACAGCCCAAGGGATTGAGCCGTGCCTTCCTTTGGCCGGCCACCCTCTCCACCTCTTCCACCTTCTCCACCACTGTTTCTATCACCTTTCTCTCCTCCATCTCCACCTCCATTCCAACAACACCACACACCACCACCACCACCCACACCACCTTCTTCTTCTTCTTTTCCACCAAGAAACCCACTTTCACCATTAACTTCTCCAACATTTCCACCACCATTTACACCACCTTGGTCACCACCAACAACGCCATCTTCCTCTCCTCGGTGTGCTCTTTCCAATGGACCAACTCGTCGCTCTCTGAAACACCATTTTCAAAACATTAAAAGTACAAAGTTAACTAGACTTGCATCCCCTTGGCTTGGGTTTGGGCTGCCCCCATGGCGGCCACCTCCGGCCGCCGGCCACCTCCGGCTGCCGGCGAGGCCTGGCCGGCCACAACCGGCCATCCTCCCCTCATTCCTTCTTCTTTCTTTTCTTTCCTTTCCTTCTTTCTTTCATTCTTTCCTTTCTTTTTCCTTTCCTTTCCTTTTTCTTTCCTTCCCTATTTTTCTCTCAAACTCTGCGTCTCTCCTTTCCTCCCAACTGCGTCTTCTTCTCTCTCTTTTCTTCACTCTCGCGTCTCTCTATATCTCTTGAGCTACCAATGGATTGGGTAATGCAAGATGCATTGGTGCTTACTATTGCTCTTTGTTTTCATAGCCTCTCTTTAACTCCTTTGGCAAGGATGATTCCTTCTCTCTGTTCACTCTCTAACTCTCTCATCTCCTGTCTCTCTTTCTCTGATGTTAATTGCCAGATGCGGAGCTCAACCCCGCGTCCAAGCAATTCCTTAACGCGATCTTCACGTTCTTGATATTTGTATAACGCGATCCTCGCGTTCATGTATCAACACAACACGGAGCTCATGCTCGCGTCTGAGATCTTCTCGTGTCTTAACTTAAACACGGTCTTGAACCCTGCGTTTGTAGCCTCTACGCGACGCGACTCCCGCGTCTGCGACCCCGCATCTCACTTTCAATCCCGTGTCTCCTGTACACTCTCTCTGCACTCTCTCTCTATGGACTTCTCTCCCTAACTCTCTTTCTCTCTCTTGATTTCTTCTCTCTCTATCACTTTCTCTTTAACGCGTTGACGCGTTGATTACCTGAATTCTAGAGATCAGGATTTCACAGTATTTTTTTATTTAGGCAAGTGTTCTCGCTTTCCTTTTGGACTTTCCCGCTCCGTTGGGTCGACTTGTATTGTCTTATGTATTTGTATCTGGAACTAACACCTTCTGCAGGTATCCTTGCCTTCAGGCCTAACCTTCGAGTACAACCAGTGAGGTTTAAAGTCCACTGGACTTTTTCTATGCTACGCCTGGTAGGCGGACCTAGCGTTAACACTTTACCGCTTACTCCGGCTGAGTGTCGTTACCCCGTGAGCTTGGCTTCCCCATGAGTGGTAGTATGGCGTACATACACTTACTGCGACACGTGTGTCTAGCCACATTGCGAGCAGTAACCTCGCCGAGCGTGATAGCATTTAGTGTTGTACATTAGCTTTGCTCCAGCCCTGCTTAGCTCCGCTTGGATATTCGCTTGCTTACTGAATTACTTGTCTGTCAGTTTACCTATTCTTCTATTAATGGTTGTGAAGAGTTTGATATCTTACTTATACTATTTTTTCTCATAAATGCATGGTTTTTCGGTATTTGTACCGATCTTTAGTATTAGTACGATTTTCCTGTATCACTTGACATGCTTTCGCTTGATGTGCTTGCATATACTATGTTGTCTCTTGTCACCTGCCTGATGTCACCCTCATGTCATGTTACCACCTGACACCCTACATGCTACTACTTGATACTTGCTTCTTCTATAACATGACTTATCACCTGCCTCCTGACATATTAATACCTGATCTGTGATTATCACATTTACGGGAATACTATACTTGTTATCCTGTATTACATATAGTGACTTGAATCTTGTACTTGTTATCCTGTATTATATGTATACAGTAACCTGAATCTATAGTACTCATGTACTCCTGAATTCCTGATCATGTCTTATACCTGCTATTCCCGTAAATTGATAATTACATAATAAATTATAAAAAGGAACAACTTACATCGGATCGGAGGAAACTTACGGCTATCAATATATGTTCGTGTTTACAGTGGTACTAGGTATGTTGTGCAACTAAAACTTCCGGTCGGACCTGTGGGCCTCCAGGCGACCGAGGGGAGTGCTGGATCCCTCCTTCCTAGTACCACCTTGATAAGGGCATCCTATAATATCCTCTTGTACGCCTTACGGCTGGTTCCGAGCACCAGCAACGAAACGTCCTGGACCGTGGTCTCGGGCATGCACGGGACCCACTATAAACATTATTCGTTGATACCCCTGTTAGTTTCTAATAATAACTTTACTTTACTCAGATGTGGACATATGTGTGCTGGGATGCTAGTTCACATATCTAGACATCTAGATAAGACGATAAATAATAATAATAATAAAAGATGCCATCTATGGATCCGTTGTATGCTTTGCCATGTTTGCTTGTATTGGGTTTTACTTCGGATTTCCAGTTTTATGATTATTATACTATACCTATTCATATCTTGTGTTTCCACTTGTATTCTATTCCACCTGTCTCCTGCTCTTATCTTATCATACTACGAGTCTTCCCTGCTTGATATCATTTGCTGTATATCTACTTGCTCCTGCATGCTTGTGCTCACGATATAGTTTTCAATGCATGTTTATGATTTGGATTTATCGATACACGTGTGCTTATCTATGCTCGCCACTTAGCATTCGCATCACCACTCACCGGGGAGTTCTGTCTGACTCCCCTGGATCCTCATGTCCAGGTCTTGGAGCTTGGAGCATGTGAATTCTCCGAGTTGCTGATCAGAGTGGCACAGCGGTAGCGTGGATCTCCAGCAGACCGTCCGGAGCTCCATCGGCCCCCCTACTCGGCTCTAGAGTTTTTCTGTTATGACGAGTCTCCTTTTGTACTGTTCATACTTGTATACCCCTTTGTATTCTCGCATTTGGGCCTATCTGTGATATAATATTCTTGTCATATTTGTCACATCTGGTGATAACTTTATAATTATACTCATATGTTGGAATGTATAATGCACCACATACTTTCGTACTCTGATTCTTACCTATACTGATGCTTAGCATATATATGTGAGGGTGTTTTTGACCTACGTATATACGTCGCAGTAACGTCCCCGTACCAGCAGGGTTGGGACGTTACAGGGTGGTATCAGAGCCTAGGTTCTAGCATCCTCAGTACAACCATTTGGCAAATTAATGGTAAAAAATTTGTAACTGGAATACATGAATCCTGGTTATACAGTCCAATACAGGGTTATATATTCCTCCTTGATCATCCTTCCTTTGATTTTTAGTCCCCTCCATCTTTCCACTATTTTGGTTTTACGTATCCTTTATACCAACTTAAGATATGAATATACTAGAGAGGTAGTGGCTGGTTCTGAATGAAGCTACTATATGATCTCTTCAACCAAATCTATGAAGCTCAGGAATTTTCAGAATTGATCAATGATCGGTTTATCTTTCAGAAGTTGATATTCGGGTTTTTCTACAGTTACTCTCTATTCTTGGCTATATTCTTCAGAGTGATTGATGCTTGGTCTTCGGAATTCATAACTATCGGTCTTCTTTAGTTATGTTCAGTATTATCAGGGTTCTTCTTCATCTTCAGTATCTTAGCTTATTCTCGGAATGATATTAAGTATGCAGTACAGCTGGAATTTTATTACAAAGCAATGTTATCAGGTCAGTATTATTCGGTATCGTTCGAAGATTTATACAGCAGGAAGTGCAGAAGATATCTATTTTCTGATTATTGTTCAGCCAACTTGAAAGCCCTACCTGCAGCGATTCATATCTTGATTGGTATAATTCTTGTCCCTATCCCTTTTGTGCTCATTTTACCCCTTATCAAAATTGCGAGGATGCAATTTTTGATAAGGTGGATGGAATGTAGCACCCCGCTCCTTGAATACATACTTAGTTGCGTATTCAGGTCTTTTTGATCATATTTTTTATTTACTTCCAGTATTTATTTTGTATTATGAATTATTTATATGATCATTTCACCTTGGATCTGGATTCGTGGACTCGGAGTAGCTTTAGTCTGAGTCGGGGACACTATTCTAGAGTATTGCTCAGTTTGGTCTTTTTGATAATCAGATTTGACTGATTTTAGTTCTAAACATCATTTTTCAATATTTTAGATTTTCTATGATTTTCTGAAATTTTTCTGAATTAAATTGCAAATCTTCAAAACCGGTGTCGACCAGTACCGCTGACCGATTCTCAGATTTTTAATTTACAAATGGAGTTGAAATTCTAGAAATAGCTTTCACATTATTTCTTAAATGATATTTTATCTAAATATATTTTCTGAGATTTTTCAGAATTTATCGAAATCCAACCGTCCCAGTATAGACCAATATCGATGGTTGACTTCAAGATTTTTATTTTAAAAATGAGATTGAATCTCTGAAAACTAATTTTTCCAAATATCTTAAAATAATATTTATTATTTTGAGAATTTTTGAGAAACTTTTTGAGTTACTTTATTTTTCAGGCTTTTCCAGAGTTTTCGGTGTTTTCCCGATACCAGAATTTTATCCAGATATTTTACTTTTCTCTTTTTCCATTTTCTCTTTCCTTGCTAGACGTGAGTCTCACCAGATGCAGATCTGGTCTTTAATATGAAGATTCGCATTCTTTCTGCATTTAATGCACTTCAGATCAATTCTGATCAGGTCATTATGACTCTTGTCTCTTCTGTCAAACGCAATTCTCACGTTTTCTACTGGACGCCAGAACTTCATCTCCGCGTCAAACTTTGTTTGCCCAGACGTAGACTTCATCTAATGGAGACGCAAGTCTCATTTAATGAAAGGCATATCAATCGCAAACTTATAATAATCATTAACACTCCTATTTATATACACCCCCTTTTTCTTCTCTCTCTCTCTCATTCTTCTTCCTTCCTTCTTTCACTTCAAGCCAACAACAGCCCAAGGGATTGAGCCATGCCTTCCTTTGGCCGGCCACCCTCTCCACCTCTTCCACCTTTTCCACCACCATTTCCACCACCTCTCTCTCCTCCATCTCCTCCTCCATTCCCACAACAACACCATCACCACCACCCACACCACCTTCTTCTTCTTCTTTTCCACCAAGAAACCCACTTCTACCATTAGCTTCTCCACCATTTTCAGCACCATCTACACCACCTTGGTCACCACCAACCACGCCATCTTCCTCTCCTCGGCGTGCTCTTTCCAATGGACCTACTCGTCGCTCTCGGAAACACCATTTCCAAAACTCTGAAATTCCAAATTTAACTTGACTTGCACCCTTTGGCTTGAGTTTGGGCTGCCCCCATGGTGGCCGACTTGGCCGCCGGCCACCTTCGGCCGCCGGCCATCCTTCCCCCATTCCTTCTTCTTTTATTTCTTTTCTTTCCTTTCCTTCTTTCTTTCTTTCTTTCCTTTCTTTTCCTTTCCATCGCTATTTTTCTCTCAAACTCTGTGTCTCTCCTTTCCTCCCAACTGCGTCTTCCTCTCTCTCTTTTCTTCACTCTCGCGTCTCTCTATATCTCTTAGGCTACCAATGGATCGGGTAATGCTAGATGCATTGGTGGTTACTATTGCCCTTTGTTTTCATGGCCTCTCTTCAACTCCTTTAGCAAGAATGATTCCTCCTCTCTGTTCACTCTCTAAATCTCTCATCTCCCTGTCTCTCTCTTTCTCTGATGTTAATTGCTAGATGCGGAGCTCAACCCTGCGTCTAAGCAATTCCTTAATGTGATCTTCGCATTCTTGATATTTATATAACGCGATCCTCGCGTTCATGTATCAACGTGATACGGAGCTTATGCTCGCGTCTGTGATCTTCTTGTGTCCTAACATAAACGTGGGTCTCAAACCCTGCGTTTGTGGCCTCTACGTGACGCGACTCTCGCGTCTGCGACCCCCGCATCTCACTTTCAATCCCGTGTCTCCCTGTACAGTCTCCCTCTGCACTCTCTCTATGGACTTCTCTCTCTAACTCTTCTTTCTCTTTCTTGATTTCCTCCTCTCTCTATCACTTTCTCTTTAAGCGTTGACGCGTTGATTACCTGGATTCTAGAGATTAGGGATTTCACAGTTTCGTATTTAGGCGAGTGTTCTTGCTTTCCTTGTAGACTTCCCCGCTCCGTCGGGCCGACTTGTATTTCTTGTGTATTTGTATCTGGAGCTAACGCC
Organism: Agave tequilana; assembly: GCA_038442645.1. Classification (NCBI taxonomy): domain Eukaryota; kingdom Viridiplantae; phylum Streptophyta; class Magnoliopsida; order Asparagales; family Asparagaceae; genus Agave; species Agave tequilana. Next base: position 30,736 of record JAVJIF010020015.1, on the reverse strand, counting down.
TTCTGCAGGTACCCTTTCCTTCGGGCCTAACCTCCAGGCACAACCAGTAAGGTTTTAAAGTCCTCTGGACTTTCTCTATGCTACGCCTGGCAGGCAGACCTAGCGTCAACACTTTACCGCTTACTCCATCCGAGCGTCGTTACCCCGTGAGCTTGGCTTCCCCGTGAGCGGGAGTATGGTGTTCATACGCTTACTGCGACACGTGTGTCTAGCCACATTACGAGCGGTAACCTCGCCGAGCATGATAGCATTTAGTGTTGTACATTATGAAAGTGCTCTAAGGCCACTTGAAAGCACACCTAGAGGGGGGGTGAATAGGTGTACTTGCTAATCTAGAAACTAAATGTGCTAAATGCGGAAGCTAATGCAAATTTTGCAATCACACTTAATACAACCAACAAGTGTAGCCGAATTCCCTGTGAAGGGCTCTGGACTAACTCCTCTTGATTCCCCTTGAATGGGTTGAGGTGCTATGTGAAGCTCTTATGGTTAAGTATAAGTGAGGCACACACAAACAACCAAGTATATAAGATGAATAGGCAATATGAATATATGCAAGGCAACACAAGCAATAAATGATATGAAGATATGAATGATGCTTTGCACAAATAAAAGAGAGAAAGAGTTAGAGAGACAAGTAGATCAAACGCTAACAACAAGATATGTTTCGAGGTTCGAGCCTCTAGCTCTACATCCCCGCCTACACCACCGTGTAGGATTTCCAATCCACTATCTCCCACCGAGAGAACCTCTACCGAAGAGGATTTGTTATAACACAAGGAGTACCAAACTCCTCTCTTAATACAAACACCACCTCACACAAGAGGGGTAGACCCTTAGCCAAACAACAACCGATCCACCTCACACTTGAGGGATACAAACCAACAACCAACTCCACCTCACCAAGAGGGAGTAAACACCAATCTCCACCTCTATCAAAGAGGGAGCAAACCAATCACCTCAAATCCACAACCTCAACCTCTACCAAAGAGGGAGCAACCAAATAATGAGGGTTTACAAAGGGTGGTCTCTTTCAACCACAAACAATCTCTCCTTCTTTTCTCTTTTTCCACAAAACAAATGATCCTAATAGAATAGGATAGGTGATAGCTCAAGTGTGAAAAACTAAGTGTTTTGATCAAAGAAAACTCTTGGGAAAACACCAAAAAATGATATGGAGATTTCTGCTCAAAAACAATTCCCAAAACCTAGTTTCTTTGAAAATAACAAAACACTTTTAAAAACAAAGATGAATCTTTTTGGCATTTAAACTCTTTTGAAAACTTGTTTAAAACACTGAAGAAGTCAGGAAATTTTAGCTCGAAAAATCTTGGCCAAAACCCTAAAGAAATGAGATTTATATAGGCCCATCAGAAAAGTAGCCGTTAGGCTGATCTGGCAGCCTGACAGGCTACCGGTTGGCCGGCCCGGCCGACCGCCAACGGTCAGAAATGTGACCGTTGGGGCAACCCGGTCGACCGCCCGGTCGACCCAAACAAACAGAGAGCACTGCTCTCAGGTCCGGTCGGCCGCCGGCCGACCATCCCTGTGGCTGCCAAACGTGCACAGGCTTGTGCACGTCGGTCGACCCCAAGGGTCGACCGGCCCTTGGTGCGGTCGACCCTTGCGGTCGGCCGACCTGGCCTGTCAGCCACTGTTCTGGGACAGAAACACATGTTAAAAATATTTCTAAAAATCTTTTTAAGTCTTGTAAAAATACCCAAAAATAGTTTTATCATTTTGCATTGATATATAAACATGTGATAAAAAGTTTAGCTCAAATATCAATCAATATGAACTATTTTTGTGTTTTAACATTTTTACCAAAAACTAAAACATGTATTTTTATCAAACTTGAATTTTTCTATACATGAATAGGAAAGTCAAAATAAGTTTGTATAGGAAGTTTAAGCAAGCATGTATAATACATCTATTATACATATAAACTATGTAAGCTTATTTTGATCAATCTATTCATGAAAACACATGTTAAACTAAAAACCGAAAAACTATAAAACGTGTGTGTTGTGCACTTGAGCATATCAACTATTCATATCTTTACAAATGGATCTAAAACACACTAAACTAAACTAGGATACCTAAGTCTTCTTGACGATCTTCAATCTTCAAGCCGACTCGATCCCAAACATGATCAAGTGTAAAGGTATGATCTTGATGCTCGGGCACCGGAATCACCAAGTGAAGGCTTCCAAACTCCTCTTTTTGAAGCAATCACTAACTAATATCTTGTTATAAGATCTGAGACTAAAATCACAAGATAATTAGTAAACATAACTACATGAGTTAATCATCATCAAAACTAGGGTGGAAGGCCTTTGGGCCAACAATCTCCCCCTTTTGATGATGACAAAACTCATGGAGTTATATATGCATGGATTAAAGTTAAGCTTCAAAGAGGATCCCCCTTAACTCATGCATAAACAAATAAACAATAGATATGCAATGAAAGGTCTTAAACATGAAGGCATACATAGATATGCATAAACAATAAAAAGGTTCTAGATACCAATGAAATGTTTAAAAACAAAACATGCTCTAGAAACCAATTAAAATTAAACTAAATTAAACTTAATATATGCAAAACACAAATATGCATATATAAATCTTATAAACTCCAAAATCTTTCTCCCCCTTTTGTCAATCATCAACAAAAGGGTAAACAATCAAAACAAAACAAAATTTTCTCACCCTTTTTAATACAAAGAATCAATCATCAATAAAGGGTTAAATGCAAAACTAAATCAATACATTTTTCTCCCCCTTTTTGTCTAAAACAAAAACAAAACCAATTAGGGGTGACAATCAATTAAGGTACTAATTGAAAATATGTCAAAGAATAGAATCTTGATACCAATTGAAAGGAAACAAAAAAAAATATTGATACCAATTTTAAGCAAAACACATGAAAACTTGATACCAATTTAAATTAAACATAATAAATTTTGAATGTCTAAACAAAAATTTTGATACCAATTGTAAATGTTTTTCATTTTGAACATATGATACCAAATTTAAATTTTCAATCATAAAGTATGGGAGTACAAATACCAATTGAAAGACAAAATCAAATTTTCTCCCCCTTTATGAAATACAAAGTAAAACAATGCGTAGGCTTGATACCAATTTAAAAGTAATCAATTGATATAAAATTGAAACTCAAGCTTAGCATAAACACAAAACATATATATGTATGGAAAATAGATACCAATTGAAATTGATATTCTTGGAATTTAAGGCATACATACATACAAAACATATATGAGTATACAAGAAATGTCAAATTGATACCAATTGAAAGAATTCAATGATACCAATTGAAATAACAATAATGATCAAGTGTATACATCATATTATCTACCTCCTAATCATGGTCAAGTTTTAAATGATTTTCATTTTAAAGCATTCATGAACATGATCTCCCATCCAACCTCCCATAGAAGGTAGGGGTTTTCAAAAATAGGTTTGAAAATAAGCTTTGTTTGAAAAACTCTACCAAAATGAAGAATACCGTAACTAGTTATAAGAAAAGTTGTAAACTAGTACGAAATCCTTCAAGTAAGGAATAAAACAAAATTATTTTCATGAAGACATGAAATTCACAAAATAGTCAACACTCATAATCAATTAAGCATAAATATGACTCATGAAAACAAACACATGAGTGAACAATAAATGTGAGTGTAAAAATACAATGTGAAGATCATAATCATGAAAGATGGACATTAAGCTCAATATTCCTTTAAAACAAGAAAATCATCAAAAACTATTTAATCTTCAAGGTATATGTATGTCTTATACAAACTAAGGTATACATACATATCCAAACACAACGAGTCCACAAAGATATATGCATGAAGGCACGTGGCTCAAAAGGATGTATATGTATAAACAATAATTTGGATAAAATGGACATATACATGAAGTTAAACATATAAACATAAAACAATTTCAAAAGTGGGAATACAAGTTTAAAATGCATGGATCATCAAAACTAGACTATACTAGCACATCTAATGGGAACAAATAAACATTCAAGCTCAAACATATATAGATTTATTTGTGGCCCACTATATGCACAAATATAAATCCTAGTCTTAATGAAAACTAACACTTAAACAAATATTCAAATCATGAAGCATCAAAAACAAGATAAAAATCATCATGATAAACATAAACATGATTATTATGTAAATTCACATGTTATTAAACCTATGATAAACATGATAGCTAAACAAACGGTGAGAACACAAAATAATAGACCATATTAAAAATGGGTGTCTCAAAATGCTAAACATGTATGTCAAGGATTTAATAAACATGGCATTATCATAATAATCTACAAACAATAAAACATGCTATAAATGATAAACATGGAAAGCATGCAAATATAAATAAGGAGTTAGAGACGTTACCAAAACCAATGAAGGCACTTCTCTAGTACTCCAAACCAAGGTGGTCATCTCCACCAAACATCCCTTGAAAGTGATGCATCCAAATTGTTCTCTTTAAGCACGGAACGCATCCACTCCAAGGTACGGCAACTCTCACGTCATGTGAGAGCCCACACCTACATCAAAAATAGGAGGGGTGGTCTTTGGTACCCATATCTTATTGGGTCCATGGGGGTTAGTACCTTCTCTAACCCAAACAAACTTATTTGCTAAATTTGTAACATGTAATCTATCATAACAAAATTTAGTAAGGTGGCCCATACGTCCACAATGTGTACAAGTGTACACATGAGCATACTTGTGATGGGTGTGTCCGTGTGGAGCATGTGTATGCCGTGGAGAGTGTGCATGCATAAAGGATGGAACTTGTTTCTTTCGAACCAAGGTTTCCAAACGTGAGTGGTTCATGGCACATTGGCTCATAGTGGAGCCCAAACAATCCATTTTCTTCTTAATTAAATTTATATCATTTTCAATCAAAGAAGAAGTGGAGCATGCAATGGGTGAAGTGTGTGATACACCCTAGCATGGCAAACATGTGCATCAATCTTATTTTGTAAAACTTCATTTTTCTTTAAACAAACATTTAAATCATTTGAAATAGAAATAATTTTATTTTTCAAAGCAACATTCTCTTTTAAAACAAAATCAACTCTTGAAGACAAATTTTCATTTTTCTTCAAAAGTGTTTCACTATCATTTTTAGATTTTAAAAACTTATTTTCTTTAAGTGAAAGATCAAGTTGAGATTTTAATGAATCCCTATCATTAGAAATCTCCTCTTTCTCTTGCAAAACAATCTCAATTTTAGAAGACAATTTTTTATTTTCTTTATTTAAAGCAAAAGTCTTCTTTTTTCAACAAATTATATTTTTCAATTAATTTTTCACAAACTATTGAAAGTTCTTCATTTAAAGCATGGGGATCAATATTCTCATCACATGAAGAACTAGCATCATCACAATCTAAGTGGGGTTCCAAAAGTACCTCAAGGGAGTCATTCCCTTGGATCATAAAGCATTGTTGTGGCTCGGATTCTCCACTAGATTCCTCCTCTTGTTGGATTGGCATTTGAAGCTCGGAGGTGGTGGTTGTGGTTGTCAACATATTCCACACTGCAAATGCGGAATTAAAGTTAGAAGCAAGCAAAAGATATTCTTTAGGAAGTGTGCTTCTAATGGCCTCAAGGGCTAGTGCATTGGCCCCTATATGCTTGCTATCACTAAGGAAGGATTCCTTGGTAATGGCATGGTGAACCTTGTAACCTAAGGCTTGTAGGTACATGGACATCCTATACTTCCAAACAACAATGTTGGAAGGGTCAAAACTAGGTGGGGTCATGAAGTCCATGGTAAACTATATGAGAGTGCAAACAAGCAAATGCAAACAATAGATTAGCAAACAAATGGATCTCACTCCTAGGATGTTAAGCCTAAGTATCAGAAGCGTTGGCTCTGATACCAATTGAAAGTGCTCTAAGGCCACTTGAAAGCACACCTAGAGGGGGGGTGAATAGGTGTACTTGCTAATCTAGAAACTAAATGCGCTAAATGCGGAAGCTAATGCAAATTTTGCAATCACACTTAATACAACCAACAAGTGTAGCCGAATTCCCCGTGAAGGGCTCTGGACTAACTCCTCTTGATTCCCCTTGAATGGGTTGAGGTGCTATGTGAAGCTCTTGTGGTTAAGTATAAGTGAGGCACACACAAACAACCAAGCATATAAGATGAATAGGCAATATGAATATATGCAAGGCAACACAAGCAATAAATGATATGAAGATATGAATGATGCTTTGCACAAATAAAAGAGAGAAAGAGTTAGAGAGACAAGTAGATCAAACGCTAACAACAAGATATGTTTCGAGGTTCGAGCCTCTAGCTCTACATCCCCGCCTACACCACCGTGTAGGATTTCCAATCCACTATCTCCCACCGAGAGAACCTCTACCGAAGAGGATTTGTTATAACACAAGGAGTACCAAACTCCTCTCTTAATACAAACACCACCTCACACAAGAGGGGTAGGCCCTTAGCCAAACAACAACCGATCCACCTCACACTTGAGGGATACAAACCAACAACCAACTCCACCTCACTAAGAGGGAGTAAACACCAATCTCCACCTCTATCAAAGAGGGAGCAAACCAATCACCTCAAATCCACAACCTCAACCTCTACCAAAGAGGGAGCAACCAAATAATGAGGGTTTACAAAGGGTGGTCTCTTTCAACCACAAACAATCTCTCCTTCTTTTCTCTTTTTCCACAAAACAAACGATCCTAATAGAATAGGATAGGTGATAGCTCAAGTGTGGAAAACTAAGTGTTTTGATCAAAGAAAACTCTTGGGAAAACACCAAAAAATGATATAGAGATTTTGCTCAAAAACAATTCCCAAAACCTAGTTTCTTTGAAAATAACAAAACACTTTTAAAAATAAAGATGAATATTTTTGGCACTTAAACTCTTTTGAAAACTTGTTTAAAACACTGAAGAAGTCAGAAAATTTTAGCTCTAAAAAACTTGGCCAAAACCCTAAAGAAATGGGGTTTATATAGGCCCATCAGAAAACTAGCCGTTAGACTGATCTGGCAGCCTGACAGGCTACCGGTCGGCCAGCCCGGCCGACCGCCAACAGTCAGAAATGTGACCGTTGGGGCAACCCGGTCGACCGCCCAGTCGACCCAAACAAACAAAGAGCACTGCTCTCAGGTCCGGTCGGCCGCCCGGCCGACCGTCCCTGTGGCTGCCAAACGTGCACAGGCTTGTGCACGTCGGTCGACCCCAAGGGTCGACCGGCCCTTGGTGCGGTCGACCCTTGCGGTCGGCCGACCTGGCCTGTCAGCCACTGTTCTGGGACAGAAACACATGTTAAAAATATTTCTAAAAATCTTTTTAAGTCTTGTAAAAATACCCAAAAATAGTTTTATCATTTTACATTGATATATAAACATGTGATAAAAAGTTTAGCTCAAATATCAATCAATATGAACAATTTTTGTGTTTTAACATTTTTACCAAAAACCAAAACATGTATTTTTATCAAACTTGAATTTTTCTATACATGAATAGGAAAGTCAAAATAAGTTTGTATAGGAAGTTTAAGCAAGCATGTATAACTAGAATACATCTATTATACGTATAAACTATGTAAACTTGTTTTGATCAATCTATTCATGAAAACACATATCGGTTAAACTAAAAATTGAAAAACTATAAAACGTGTGTGTTGTGCACTTGAGCATATCAACTATTCATATCTTTACAAATGGATCTAAAACACACTAAACTAAACTAGGATACCTAAGTCTTCTTGACGATCTTCAATCTTCAAGCCGACTCGATCCCAAACGTGATCCACCGAGTGCAAAGGTATGATCTTGATGCTCGGGCACCGGAATCACAAAGTGAAGGCTTCCAAACTCCTCTTTTTGAAGCAATCACTAACTAATATCTTGTTATAAGATCTAAGACTAAAATCACAAGATAATTAGTAAACATAACTACATGAGTTAATCATCATCAAAACTATGGTGGAAGGCCTTTGGGCCAACACATTAGCTTCGCTCCAGCCCTGCTTAGCTCCGCTTGGATGTCCGCTTGCTTACTGAATTACTTGCCTGTCAGTTTACCGATTCTTCTATTAATGATTGTGAAGAGTTTAAAATCTTACTTATATTATTTTTTCAGAAAATGCACGGGTTTTTGGTATTTGTACCGATCCTTTGTATTAGTACGGTTTTCCTGTATCGCTTGATATGCTTTCGCTTGATGTGCTTGCAATACTATGTTGTCCCTTGTTACCTGCCTGATGTCACCCTCATGTCATGTTACCACCTGACACCCTACATGCTACACTTGACACTTGCTTCTTGCTATGACATGACTTATCACCTGCCTCCTGACATATTAATATCTGACCTGTGACTATCACATTTATGGGAATACTATACTTGTTATCATGTATTACATACAGTGACTTGAATCTTATACTTGTTATCCTGTATTATATATATACAGTGACCTGAATCTATAGTACTCATGTACTCCTAAATTCCTGATCATGTCTTGCACCTGCTATTCTCGTAAATTGATAATTACATAATAAATCATAAAAAGGAACAACTTACATCGGGTCGGGGAAAATTATGGCTATCAATATATGTTCGTGTTTATTGTGGTACTAGGTATGTTGTGCAACTAAAACTTCCGGTCGGACCTGTGGGCCTCCAGGCAACCGAGGGGAGTGCTGGATCCCTCCTTCCTGGTACCATCTTGATAAGGGCATCCTATAAGACCCTCCTGTACACCTTGCGGCTGGTTCCGAGCACCAGCAACGGAACGTCCTGGACCGTGGTCCCGGGCATGCACGGGACCCACTGTAAACATTGTTTGTTGATACCCCTTTGGTTTCTAATAACAACCTTGCTTTACTCAGATGTGGATATATGTGTGCTGGGATGCTAGTTCACATATCTAGACATCTGGGTAAGATGAGAAATAATAATAATAAAAGATACCAGCTATGAATCCGTTGTATGCTTTGCCATGTTTACTTGAATCAAGTTTTACTTTAGATTTTCAGTTTTATGATTATTATACTATACCTATTCATATCCTGTCTTTTCACTTGTATTCTATTCCACCTATCTCCTGCTCTTATCTTATCATACTATGAGTCTTCCCTGCTTGATATCATTTGTTGTATATCTACTTACTTCTGCATGCTTGTACACATGTGCTTATCTATGCTCGCCACTTGGCATTCGTATCACCACTCGCCGGGAGTTCTGTCTGACTCCCCTGGATTCTCATGTCCAGGGAGCTTAGAGTGTGTGGATTCTCCCAATTGCTGATCAGACTGGCACAGCGGTAGCGTGGATCTCCAGTAGACCGTCTGGAGCCCCATCCTTCCAAGCCCCCTACTCGGCTCTAAAGTTTTCCTGTTATGACTTTGAGTCTCCTTTCGTACTGTTCATGCTTGTATACCCCTTTGTATTCTCGCATTTGCACGTATTGGTGATGTAATATTCTTGTAATATTTGTCTCATCTGATGATAACTTTCTAATTGTACTCATATGTTGGAATGTATAATGCACCACATGCTTGCGTACTCTGATTCTTACCTGTACTGATGCTTAGCGTATATACGTGAGGGTGTTTCCGACCTGCGTATATACGTCGCAGTAACGTCTTTGTACCCGCGGGGTCGGGGCGTTACACATTTCTTCAAAATATCACCCAAAGTCTTAATTTTAGTTTTTAAAATAGAAATCTCATTTTCATCAATTAAAGAAAATTTTGCTTTATAAGAAACTTTTTATGCATCAAAATCTTTTTGTGTAGACATAAGTGTGAAAGATAAAACATCTTTTTCTTTTGAAAGAGTGACAACTTGATTTTAAAGAATTTCATTTTTATTTTTTATTTTTAAATATTTTTTCTTTAAAAAATCATAATTATTAGAAAGTTTTTCAAATGCCTCACCCAATTCATCCATAGTTAACTCACAATCATCAAGTGAAGGTTCAGATGTTACCTTGGGTGTGTTGTCATTTGCCATGAAACACACATTTGTCGTATCCATCTCTTCTTCAAATTCACTTTCCGAATTCCATGTAGCTTTCAAGGCCTTCTTTTTGTAGGGCTTCTTGGAGGTTGATGATTTGCTTTTGGTCTCGGGCATTTCGCAACCATGTGGCCCGACTTTTGGCAATTGAAGCAAATGATCTTCTTGTCCTCCTTCCCTTGCCATCGTCTTCTATTGTTGAACTTGGCTTTATTGTACATCCTCCTTATATTTTTCACTAAGAGGGAGAGATCTTCGTCATCTTCTTCATCATCATCTTCATCGGAGATGATGGGAGTGGACTTGAAGGCAATCATCTTTTTCTTTTGTGGCCCTATTTCTTATTTAGCCTTCCTCTCCATCTCATGGGTCTTAAGGTTGCCGATAAGACCGATAAGCTTCATCTCTTCTTTATAATTTAGCTCCTTCAATGTTGTAGCCATGACCTCCCATGAAGGTGATAGTACACGAATGACCTTCCTCACCTTTTGGTCATTATCAATGGCATCACCTAGAGAAGTAAGACTGTTGGTGATTTTAGTGAATCTTGTAATCATGTCATCATCAATGGAGTCATTTTTATACATGATGAAATTTTCATATTGGGAACGCAAGAGATCAATCTTAGCTCTTTTAACTTGTGAAGTTCCCTCATGCATGATCATTAGGTGTGACCAAATCTCGTATGGGTATTTGCAATGAATGACCCTAGCTATGTCATCGTTTAAAGCTTGAAGCAATGCATAGTGTGCCTTTACATTGGCATTAAATTCCTTGGTGGCAATGTCGGACCAAGTGTCCTTATCACCATCGGGTACACTAAAGGGTTTAGACACCGCCTTTGCAACCCGATTTCCTAGGGATTGCAAGAAAACGGTCATCTTAACCTTCCATATGGGAAAGTTAAGGCTATCAAACTTAGGAGAGGTCTTAATTCCTTCGGCCATTTTTACTATTATGGATAGAAAATGTAATGTGAATGAAGTGATTAGCAAATAGGATCTCTCTAAGGTGGTTAAACTAAAATCAGGAGACCAAGGCTCGGATACCAACTGAAATACACCTAGAGGGGGGTGAATAGGTGTAATGCTAATCAAATACGGAATAAAAAGAAATTATACTAAATGATGCAAACCGGTTACTCAAAATAAGAATTGAAGCTGAATTCTCCGTGAAGGAATCTAGAACTTCTCTAATATTCCTCTAGATTATGAGTTGAGGTGCTCAATTGCCTTCTTTTTGAGATGAGTATAAACTGACAAAAGTGAATGATGAATGTAATACAATGATGAAAGTGATGCAAGTAATAAATAGAGATTGCAAGAGAAGTAACAACACAAGTAAAGAGATAGAGATCAGCAATCGTAAACATGATGAATTTATTTCGAGGTTCGAAGCACTTCTCTACGTCCTCGCCTTCACCACTATGAAGGATTTCACCATCCACTAAAAAATCTTCCATAAAGGAATCTTACAATAAGGAATTACAAAAGGTCTACACAAGATTGGAGTACACAATTCTACCACTCAATCCTCTACACAAGAGGTAGCACAAAGCCAATTGAGGCTATAAAGCTCTTGGTGATCACTCAAGATCACAAACACTCTCTCTTATAACTTCCTATACAGTAGAATATGAAATGAAGCTCAAGGAGTTATGTGAGAGTAAACATTCAAATAGAAAGAATTTTAGAGCTAAAAAATCAAATGAAATTAGCTTTGAAAAGATTGTGCTTGAAAATTGAAAGCTAGAAAAATTTTCTCTTTTAGAGTAAACTTGATTTTCTATGAAAACTTGTAAAAACTTATCTTCTTAAACTCAAACCCAATGACCCATTTATATAGCAACTCATAAAACTTATAGGTAAAGATTACCAGGTCTTTAGAGATGATTTTTAGCCCATAAAAATAGGAAATGCCCATTGGACAACAGAAAAGACGAAATAGATTCAAAAACTAGCCATTATTGAAGCTTTGGCAGTGTGTCGCCAGTCGACCAACCCTCCATATATCAAAATATAGCCATTGGATTCAACCAAGGCTAAGGGGTGACCCAGTCGGTCGACCGAATGGTCGACCATGAGGGTTGGCGGTCTACTGATCGGTGGACCGACAGACATGCACAACGTGCACACCCCAAGCCACAAGGTCGGTCGATTGACTTGGCCTATCATAGGCAACGGTCAATCGACCTAGGCTAAACTAAAATGAAAATTTTAATAAAACTTGTATTGGTTTTGAAGAGGTATAACCTTGTATTGGCAATGAGATACAAGTTCTAAACTTGAAATAAATCTTTAGAAAATGTATGAAACATGTATCAAGACCAAACATATAAAACACCAATACAAAACAAATTTGTATTTTAAAAACGTGTATTTTGTATATGAAACTCTTTGAGCATCAAATCTATATTCTACAGTTTAACAAACTATTTTCTTGCAAGGTTCTAAGCAATTACAAGTGTCTTCAAGCGGGCTTTTCCAATATCGACGTCGAGTGTTTTGAGCTTTAATCCCATATTTGAATACCCTTGAGTCTTTAACACCTTCCTTTAGAGGAAAAAAAACTTCTTGAATCCTTTAGAACCCTAAAATACACTTAAACACTTGAACTTGATTAGTACTAAATAACCATATACGTTTTATTATCATCAAAATAAGAAATCGATAATTATAATCTTGGGCCAACAATTATTAAAATAAGAAACCGGTGATTGCAACCTTGGGCCAAAATCTCCCCCTTTTTGATGATGACAAAACATATGAGTTATTTGAAAAATAGTATGAAAGGCTTTGGCAAAGCTCCCCCTAAAGTTCTTCTTATCTATCAAGTTCAATCATTTATGACTAAAGAATGTGATAATTTCAAAGCAAGTTATCATATGCATATTGATATAGATGTAAAAGTTGAAGAGCTATGCAAAAACATTTCATCCTCCATCATGCCTCCAACCACCAAAATGGGTATGTAATAGGGCATACAATAATGAAATAGAGGTAATAAAAGTCATAAATCACCAAACAATACCAATATAAAACATAGGTATAATGTGAAAGTGCTCTGATACTAATTGTAGGTTCACCTAGAGGGGGGGTGAATAGGTGACGGTTAATCTAATGGTCACTTAATGCCAAATAATGTGGAAGTAAAAACTATTATGACCTAAACAAACTATTTAAACTAAACACCACGTATAACACAAGAGTGTTGCCGAATTCTCCGTGAAGGGCTCTGGACAAACTCCTCTAGATTCCCCTTGATAAGGGTTGAGGTGCCGCGTTGGCTCTCTTGGTTAAATACAAGTGTTAACAAACAATCCCAAGCAAGTATAACAATTAAGCACACAATATATCAAGCATATAAAAATAAGACAAATAATAGCATGCAAGATATAAACAAGAGACAAAGAGAGAGAGAGAGAGAGTGAGCAATCGCAAACACAAGGGATTTGTTTCGAGGTTCGAGCACACTTGCTTTACATCCCCGCCTTCGACACACGAAGGATTTCCACTATAATCGATCCCAATGGATCACCCGGTGCCGCAACACCTACAAGCTCTCGGACTCCCTAATCCGTACACACCGCAAGCCCACCGGCTCGCCGAGGCCGCACCTCAAACAAAGAGTTCACACCCGAACCCGAAACACCGAGTCCACACTAGGACCCGAATCAATGCGAACACACACGTCTGCCTTCTCAAAGGAACAAAGTAGAACTTTGGTGATCACAACTCTTGATCACCTAAAATCCTCTCACAATAACACTCCCTTTAGGGTAGATATAGCAATGGATAGCTCAAGTGTATGTGTGAGAAAAACAAGGAAAGAGATGGTGGAGGAAAACTCAAAGAATCTCTTTTAAAACACTCTTGATAAACTCTCCTTTTAATTGGAAGTATTGGCTCTAAATTTTGTGGAGAAAAACCTCTGAAAAGTGTAGGAAAAACTGGCTCTAAAAGTCTCCAAAAATCTTGGTGAAAACAATGCCCAAACCCCCAAATGTATAGGCTCAGAAAAACTAGCCGTTGGGGTTCTGTCAGGCCTGTCGTCGACCGTCCGGCCGACCAGCCAACGGTCATATTTCAGACCGTTTGAGCCATCGGTCGACCGGGCTGTCGACCGATCCAGGATACAGAGAGCAATCTCTCTGTCCGGTCGACCGCGCGGTCGGTCGGGGCCTTTCCAGAGAGCAGAACTCTCTGGACGGTCGACCGGGTCGGTCGGTCGGCCATCCTGCAGAGCTGGCGTGCACGTCTGTGCACGTCGGTCGACCGAGTCGGTCGACCGACTTCAGCCCTAGTCGACTTGGTCGGTCGACTAGTCGACTTGCTGAAGTCAGGAACAGAAAATCTAGGGATTAAAACTTGGTCTTTTTGGCTCACTTAAAATCCCATAAAATACTGAAAAATATACAAAAATAGTTTTACTAATATACTTTGATAAACAAACATGCTTGCACAAAATCAAGGCATGTTACAAATGTTTTGAACTATTTTTGTAACTTGAAAAATATGGCTCAAATGAAAACTAGTATTTTTCTAAAACTTGTCTTCCAAATTTCTTCATGATACAAAAACAAGATATTTTGAATTCATTAAAGCATAGTGTGTATGGATATGATCCACTACACAATTAAAATATCTATGTTTTTGACATTAAGCTCTAAACTTGGTTTTGGATAAAAGACATGCATATAAGTTGATCATCATCAAAACTAGAGTGATGGGCCTTTGGGCCAACAATCTCCCCCTTTTTGATGATGACAAAACTCATGAAGTTATATATGCATGGATTAAAGTAAAGCTTCAAAGAAGCTCCCCCTTAACTCATGCATACCACATAAACAAATAAATATGCAATGAGGCACATAAACATGTATGCAAATGTAGGAGTAAACATGCTAATCAAGCATAAAACCAAAATCACAAAATCTTTTTCTCCTCTTTGCACAACAAAACATATATGCATAAACATAAATCCTTTAACCAAAAACATGCATATATCTCAAATACTTCTCCCCCTTTTTGTCAATCATCAACAAAGGGGTTAAAGTAAAAACAAAATCATCAAATTTTTCTCCCCTTTTTGTCAAAAACAAAGAGATCAATAAGGGGTCAAATCAAACATATCAATAAAAGGTTATATGCGATATACATTCATGAAGAGGAAAACGGTTAAGTAACTTTCCTACACATATACATTACATGAAAGAGGGATGACAAGCCCTAATTCACATAACGTATAATATGTAATGCATAAGAAGAGATGTGAAGCTCCCCCTACACACGTGTACCACATAAAGAAGAGTTGTCAAGCTCCTCAATATACAATACACTCAACATGAATTTATATGTAGAAGAGATGTTAAGCTCTCCTTGCATATAGGCAATACAAATCAAAAAATTTTGAATATTTCTTATAAAACAAAATTTTGAATTTTCTCAATAAAACAAATCTTGAGAATTTTTCTTAAAAATATTTATTTTCTTATCATAAACAACTTTGTGCTTTAAACATGTAAAACAATTTTATCTCAAACACAAATAACTCATATATATGTATGAAAAATGAGTATACCAATTGAAATTGATACATACATATATGGGAAAACAAAATATGAGTATATACAAAAGAAGTTCATATTGATACCAATTGAAAATATCCAATGATACCAATAGAAAAATAAGCTTAAGTGTATACATCATATAATCTACCACATGAAGAACTCGAACTAGTTAAATGAAGTGTTTGAAAACTAGTACGGAATCCTTCAAACAAGGAATAAAATAAAAATATTTTTCATGAAATATGTGTAAATCACATGAAAAAGGCAATGAAGCTCAATATTCCTTTAAATAAGACAATGTGAAAATTATCATAAATTTTGAAAACATAAAAATCACCGCAAAATTTTTATTAAAAAAATTATATTTCAAGGTATATGTATGTTTTGACAACACAAGAAGTATGCATACATATCCCTAAACACAATTGAGTCCATATATATAATTTTGCATGAAAGGCAAATGACTCAAGAGGTATACATGTATATCTTAAAGTTTGGCAAAATAAACATATACATGAAATGAAAGCACATGATCATAACACAAATCCAAAATGGTAATACAAGTTTAAAAAGTAAGGATCATCAAAACTAGGCTATACTAGCACACCTAATGGGCACAAATAAGCAATCAAACCCAACCATATATAGATTTATTTGTGACCCACAATATGTATAAGTATAAATCCTAGTGTTGACAAAAACTAACATTTAAACTAATATTCAATTTATGAAGCATCAAATCTTGAGAATACAAAAGAATTTATCAATATAATTGAAGAAAAATAGGATCATGTGTATATCTTATAAACTAATTGAAGAATAAATAACTAGTTAAATTAAATTTTTTTTTGAAAAAAAACTAGTTAAAGATCCTTCAAACACATGAAACCAAATCATATGTTTTTCATAAATCATACTAAGTACATAAAGGTTTAATCACTCATGGTCTATAAAGCTCAAAATGATCTTGAAACTAAGTCATGAAATAATAAATGAAGATGTGAGTGTTTAAAAGATCATGTAAATAGCATTTTTATGAAAATAGTCATTTAAGCTCAAAAAGATCATAAGTCACAATTTAATAATGAAAAATCATTTTCATTAAAACACTAATCTTCATGGTATATGTATATTTATCCAAAACTAACAATACACATACATATC
Source organism: Agave tequilana (assembly GCA_038442645.1). Lineage (NCBI taxonomy): Eukaryota > Viridiplantae > Streptophyta > Magnoliopsida > Asparagales > Asparagaceae > Agave > Agave tequilana. The sequence goes on along the minus strand of JAVJIF010020015.1, from coordinate 13,957 downwards.
CCAAACATAAAAGAGTTTATTAATGATGTTTGCATTAAGGCAAGAGACTCACGGGTATACATGTATATTTATTAGATTTGAATAAAAATGCATATACATGAAGTAAAAACATGAAATAGGCAAAACAAGTGTAAATGAAAGAATCATCAAAACTAACTTATACATATGCATATAGTGGGTACAAATGAGCATGGAGTGCAAACATATATGAATCAATTTGTTCTCACTATTTGTACATGTATAGATACAAGTTTTGATAAAAACTACATTTAAACTAGTATTTACCACATGAAGCACAAAAACAAATAAAACATGAACATGCTCTACGATATCATGAAAATAAAAGCATGTACATAAAATAAGAGTTTAGAAATAGTTACCAACTAAGGAACTATGTTCCAAAACTCCAAACATGGTGGTTGTCCCACCAAAACTTCCTTGATAGTGGTGCTTCAAATATGTATCCTTTAGTTCAAGTGCACCCACCATCAAGGCACCATCCCTCTCACGTCGTGTGAGAGCCCTCACCTACATCAAATACATAAGGTGGAGATTTTGGTACCCATATTTTCTTGGGTCCTCGGGGTTAGTCTTGTAAGGAACCCAAAAATTTTTATTATTAGCAAAACTAAAATGATGCAACTTGTTATAACAAAATTTTGCTAAATGGCCTTTGCGGCCACAATGTGTACATGTGTACACGTGTACACCTTAGAATGCTTATGTGAATGTGTATGATCGTGACGTGCAACATAAGCAAATGCATGATGATGATGTGCATGAATATGTGGAGTTTATTTCTTTGAAAACAATGACTCCAATCTAGAATGGTTAAAAGCACAAGAGTTCAAAGTTGAACTCAAACAATCCATTTTATTTTTCAAATCTTTAATCTCATTAGTGGTGGCATGTAAAGCATGATGAGATAAAGAATCATTTTTCTTTTTCTTTTAGAAACAAAATCTTTTTCCTTTTCAAAAACTTTTCTTTTCAAAGATTTATTTTCTTGAAAAATAACTTCTCTTTGTTTTTACACCAAATCAATTTTATCCTTCAAAATAGTGTTCCCTTCACACAAATCATTTAATTTAGACATAAGGGAAACATTTTTATTTTTCAAAACATTATTTTCTTTTTCTAAGCATGCAATCTTAGTTCTAAATGAATCATTTTCTATATGCATGCAATCCAACTTCTTTTTCAAATTTTTATTATCCTTTTTAATCATGTCATATTTATTAAGCAATAATTGACAAAATGTAGAGAGCTCTTCATATGACATGTTATCATCTTCTACCTCGGATTCGGTAGTTACCTCAAGGGGGTCATCCCCTTGGACCATATAGCACTTGTTGGAGGTGTCGCTTCCAACATCCGAATCGCTCCCGGCATAATATAGATCCTTTTCGCCAAGAGAGGTGATGATGTTCCAAGCTACAAAAGCCGAATCAACATTAGAAACCTTAGATAAATATTCATCATTTAGGGTTGACTTTAAAGCATGAAGGGCTTTTGCATTAGCCTCAAAATTCTTACCATCTAAACAATATGCATTATTAGTAGTGGCAAGATAAACATGAATGCCTAGGGCCTTGAGGTACAAAGACATCTTCACCTTCCATATATAGATGTTATGAATGTCAAACATGGGTGGTGACATGAAGTCCATGGTGTGTGTACAAATATTGTGATTAGCCTAAAAATGAGGATCTTTAACTCTAGGTTGTAAGACCCAAATCAGAGTACCAAGCTCTGATACCAATTAAAAGTGCTCTGATACCAATTGTAGGTTCACCTAGAGGGGGGGTGAATAGGTGATGGCTAATCTAATGGTCACTTAATGCCAAATAATGCGGAAGTAAAAACTATTATGACCTAAACAAACTATTTAAACTAAACACCACGTATAACACAAGAGTGTTGCCGAATTCCCCGTGAAGGGCTCTGGACAAACTCCTCTAGATTCCCCTTGATAAGGGTTGAGGTGCCGCGTTGGCTCTCTTGGTTAAATACAAGTGTTAACAAACAATCCCAAGCAAGTATAACAATTAAGCACACAATATATCAAGCATGTAAAGATAAAACAAGTAATAGCATGCAAGATATAAACTAGAGAGAGAGAGAGAGAGAGAGAGAGTGAGCAATCGCAAACACAAGGGATTTGCTTCGAGGTTTGAGCACACTTGCTCTACATCCCCGCCTTCGACACACGAAGGATTTCCACTATAATCGATCCCAATGGATCACCCGGTGCCGCAATACCTACAAGCTCTCGGACTCCCTAGTCCGTACACACCATAAGCCCACCGGCTCGCCGAGGCCGCACCTCAAACAAAGAGTTCGCACCCGAACCCGAAACACCGAGTCCACACTAAGACCCGAAACAATGCGAACACACACGTCCGCCTTCTCAAAGGAACAAAGTAAAACTTTGGTGATCACAACTCTTGATCACCTAAAATCCTCTCACAATAACACTCCCTATAGGGTAGATATAGCAATGGATAGCTCAAGTGTATGTGTGAGAAAAACAAGAAAAGAGATGGTGGAGGAAAACTCAAAGAATCTCTTTTAAAACACTCTTGATAAACTCTCCTTTTAATTGGAAGTATTGGCTCTAAATTTTGTGGAGAAAAACCTCTGAAAAGTGTAGGAAAAACTGGCTCTAAAAGTCTCCAAAAATCTTGGTGAAAACAATGCCCAAACCCCCAAATTTATAGGCTCAGAAAAACTAGCCGTTGGGGTTCTGTCAGGCCTGTCGGTCGACCGTCCGGCCGACCGGCCAACGGTCATATTTCAGACCGTTTGAGCCATCGGTCGACCGGGCAGTCGACCATCCAGGATACAGAGAGCAATCTCTCTGTCCGGTCTACCGCGCGGTCGGTCGGGGCCTTTCCAGAGAGCAGAACTCTCTGGACGGTCGACCGGGTCGGTCGGCCGGCCATCCTGCAGAGCTGGCGTGCACGTCTGTGCACGTCGGTCGACCGAGTCGGTCGACCGACTTCAGCCCTAGTCGACTTGGTCGGTCGACTAGTCGACTTGCTGAAGCCAGGAACAGAAAATCTAGGGATTAAAACTTGGTCTTTTTGGCTCACTTAAAATCCCATAAAATACTGAAAAATATACAAAAATAGTTTTACCAATATACTTTGATAAACAAACATGCTTGCACAAAATCAAGGCATGTTACAAATGTTTTGAACTATTTTTGTAACTTGGAAAATATGGCTCAAATGAAAACTAGTATTTTTCTAAAACTTGTTTTCCAAATTTCTTCATGATACAAAAACAAGATATTTTGAATTCATTAAAGCATAGTGTGTATGGATATGATCCACTACACAATTAAGATATCTCTGTTTTTGATATTAAGCTCTAAACTTGATTTTGGATAAAAGACATGCATATAAGAAATTCCAAAAACCAAAAAGTATTTTTCCAAAGTAAAAATCTTTTGTAAAAACAAAACTATCAAGAGTGTGTGTGTATATGTATTTGAGCAATCAACCAACTACTCTATCCTTTACATTTTATCTAAAAAATAAAAATCTTATACCTAGACACAAGTCTTCATCTTCTTGAAGTCTTCACTTGAAGCCTTCTCATCTTCTAGACTTGGTCCAAACACGATCCAACGAGCTCAACTCTTGATGTGGTCTTGATGCATAGGCTCGTGAATCAACCGGTGTTAGCTCCAAAACTTGACTTTAAGTCCTTTGTTGAAGCTCCACACCTACTAAGATCTTGATAACAAATCTGTCATTAATTAAACACAAGATCATTAGTAAACATAACTACATGAGTTGATCATCATCAAAACTAGAGTGATGGGCCTTTGGGCCAACATAATGCCAATTTAAATATTAAATAACGTAGATATATTAGTCACCAATTTTAACAAAAAACAAGAATTCTGATTGGAAAACTAGGAATACCAATAGAAAGTATATGCATAGATATCAATTTGCAAAACAAGATATATCAATTTGAGATAAATGAAGTTGAAATAACTCATAAATTCTTCTCTATTTTTGTCATAAATCAAAATGGGACTCATGAAAACTAAAAACTAATAGATACCAATAAAAAAAAACTAAAAACTAGTATACCAATAATCACAAGGTAAGCAAGATACCAATTTAAAAATAGAAGTTCATGTTTATTAAGAAAAAAATATGAATTTCAATGGGAAGTTTCACGATCCATAATACAAACATTTAATTCACCGCAAATAAACGAAAATCTATTAATTCAAGTGGTTTGGTAAAAATCTGCTAATTAAAAATCGGTAGAAACATAATTAATTTCAATATCTCCTTCTCATAATGATCTCTAAGAAAGAGATCTAATCTCTATGTGTTTGGTCTTGCTATGTTGATTTGCATTTTTGACCATATGAATAGTATAGTATTGTCACATAATATTTTAATATAGTCAAATGCAAATCATAATCAAGAGAGTGTGTTTCATTTAAAGGACTTGTGTACAATAATCCCCGGTCGTAATATACTATGCCTCGACGGTTGAGAAGGCTACGATATTTTGTTTCTTGAAAGACCATAAAACAAAGCAATTTCTTAGAAATTGACAAGTTCCTCTAGCGCTCTTCTATGCACCTATAACCGGCATAGTCGGCATTCAAAAAACTCATCATTGAAAATTGTCTGGTCTTCGGATACCAAAAGCTCATTTTAATAGTGCCCTTAAGGTATCTAATAATGCATTTTACAGCAATTAAGTGAGACTCTTAGGACAAAATTGAAATCTAGCACATAGACATACGCTAAATATAATATCCGACCTACTAACTATCAAATAAAGCATGCTACCAATCATTCTTCGATAGAGTTTAATGTCAACGTTTTTACCTTGTTCATCTTTGCCAAGCTTTATTGTAGTAGCCATGTGAATCCTACATATCTTTGCATCTTCAAGCCCAAATTTTTTGATAAGTTCTCTTGTGTACTTGGCTTGATTTATGAAGATCCTTTCACCTCTTTGCTTGATATAGAGTCCAAAGAAATAGTTGAGCTCCCCCATCATACTTATTTTAAATTCTTCTTCATGTATGATTCTAAATCCTTACAAAGCTTTTCATTAGTAGATCCAAAAATGATATCATCAAAGAATATTGGTACTATCAAGAAATCATTATCTACATACTTTGTAAATAAGGTAGTATCAACTTGCCTTAATAAAACCATTTAAAACAAGATTCATACCAAGATCTTGGAGCTTGTTTTAAAGCATACAACGCCTTTTCAAGTTTAAAAACAAAATCTGAATGTGTAGGATCAACAAACCCGAGGGATTATTCAACATACACTTTTTCTTCAATAAAATCATTCAAAAATGCATTTTTAACATCCATTTAGAAAAAGCTAAAATCTTTAAAAGAAGCAAAAGCGAGTGTCATCCGTATGGCTCCAAGCCGTGTTACTGGTGCAAAGGTTTCGTCAAAATCAATTTCTTTGATTTAGGTGTAACGTTGGAACACTAACCTAGCTCTATCCCTAATAACATTTTCTAATTCATCCAACTTATTCCTAAAAATCTGCTCAGTACCAATTGTTGGTCTATCATGGGTGTAGGAATAATATGCCAAACTTGATTGCGCTCAAATTTATTGAGCTCTTCTTGTATGGCAAACAACCAATATAAGTCGCCTCCGACTTCAAGGATGTTTTGGGCTCAATATGAGAAATGAATGCAAAATGACCACAAATATATGGAGATTGGAGCGAGTAGTTACCCTTTTAGATATATCACCAATGATGAGGTTCTTGGGATGGCTTGTAGCATATCTCCAATCCTTTGAAAGTAGTTGTGTTGGCTCTACTTCACCATCTTGAACTTCTCCGTTTGTATCATCCTTAGGCTTTTCCTCTTCATCTTGTGACAGTGAATCCTTCATGAAAACTTTTTTAAAATCTTCACCTAAAGAATCAAATCTCTACAATATTCTTTACAAGAGAGTTAGATTCCTGAAATTTATCATACATAGACTCCTCAATAGTTAAGGTTGACCAATTGAAAACTCTATGAGCCTTACTAGTATCTAATATCTAACAAAAATAGCCTCAAAAGATTTTGGATCAAACTTGCCTAAATTACCTTTGGTGTTTAAAACAAAACACTTACAACCAAAATTTTAAAGTAGGAAACATTTGATTTTCTCAAATAGTAAATTTCAATGAGAGTTTTGTTTGAGTTTTTACAAAAGTAAATTCGATTCCTAATGTAGCATGAAGTGCTTACAGCCTTAGCCCATAAATATTGAGGGAGTCTGTACTCACTAATCTTTGCCCTAGCCATTTCTTGATAAGTGTGATTCTTCCTTTCAACAATTCTATTTTGTTGTGGAGTTCTAAGATAAGATAGTTCATGTTTAATTCCATTTTCTTCACAATAAGTGATAAAAGAATGGTTGATAAATTCACCACCTCTATCACTCCTTATGTGTAAAATCTAAAAAAAATTCTTTTTCAACCCTTTTCTAAAATATGAAAATGTAAGAAAGCTTCATCTTTATATTCTAAAATAAAAACCCATGTAATCTAAGGAAATTATCAAATAAAATAAAAACAAAACGATTACCACTAAGACTTTTGTTCTTAGTTGAGCCAAATAAATCTGTGTGGATTAACTCTAAATGTCTAGTTGTCATGATATCCATCATTATTTTGAAAGAGAACTTGATTTATTTTCAAGTTGGGATGCATCACAAATGCGGTCCTTTTCAAACTTCAAATAAGGAATACCTTTCATTATTAAGTCTTTAGAATTAATTTGCAATAAGTGATCAAACGAAATGTAGTCTAGTCTCCTATGCCATAACTAAGAATCTTCACTAAAAGCATTCAAACAAGTGACATTACAATTTAAATTAAGCATGTTAATCATATAAACATTATTTTCACGAAATCGAAAAGAACACATGTATTTGTTTCTTATCCAAAATGTCACAAGAGAAATCATCAAAATAATTTTGAAGCCTCTATCACAAAGTTGGCTAATACTTAAATGATTATGCTTAAGACTTCAATCAAAATAACATTCTCAATTAAGGAGATGAGCCAATTTTAATATTACCTATACCAATGATTTTTCCCTTTGAATCATCCCCAAAGGTGACGGTGCTACCTTCATGATACCTTAATAGCGTTGCAAAGTTGTTGATATCCCAAGTCATGTGTCTTGAGCAACCACTATCAAGGTATCACCTCTTCCTATATCTTGAGCCTTGATACGTACCTATATTAAGCAATAAATTTATTGATTTTTATACCCAAACTTTCGTGGGTTCTAAAGTGTTAATTTTTCGAACTTAAATATGATCATTTGAAGCTATGTGGTCATAACAAAATTTGACCAAGTGACCTTTTCGGCCATAATAGGTGAAAGTATACTCTTGCCATAAAGATATATGATGTGTATGTGCATGATGAGCATGTGAAACATGAGCATGTTTAGTGTGTGTGGCATGATGTGAATGAGATTGTGTGTAAGCATGTGAAGCATGTTAAATATCAGGTTTCCTTTGAGCTTGCTTCTTTAAAATATAGCATCTAATATAGCCTTATCAAATTCAAACTTTTTCAAAACAATGCTTAAGGTATTAATTTTGTTTTCCGAAGTGGAAATTTCTTTTCATCAATCATAGAAAATTTAGCCTTACAAGAAATTTTGTGAGCATCAAAATTCTTTTGTGTATTTTGAAGTGTGGAAGATAAAACTTTTTTTTTCTTTAGATAGCACAATTATTTGATTTTGGAGAAATTTATTTTTGTTTTTCATTTTTAAAATTTTTTGAGAAAATCATAATTGTTAGATAACTTTCCAAAACTTCACCAATTCATCCATAGAAAGTTCACATTCATCAAGATGAGAATCAAATGTTACCTTGGGTGTGTTATCGTTTACCTTGAAATACACATGAGCCGTGTCAACCACTTCTTTGGATTCGCTATCTGAGTCCCATATAGCTTTAGAGTTTTCTTTTTATATGGTTTCTCGAAGGTTGTGGGCTTGGCTTTGTTCTCCGGGCATTCGGCAATGACTTGTCTAGGTTTCCTACAATTATAACAAACAATCTCGTCCTCCTTACCTTGCCATTTTTTTCGGTTGTTGAATTTTGCCTTATTGTATCTTGTTACATTCTTAACAAGAAGGGAAAGATCGTCGTCATCTTCTTCTTCATCATCATCATTTTCATCAGAAATGGTAGGAGTGGACTTGAAGGCTAGCATCTTCTTCTTTTATGGAGCCTTCTCTTCTCTCACTTTCCTCTCCATTTCATTGGTCTTGAGATTGCCAATAAGACTTATGAGCTCTTTCAAAGTTGTAGCTTTCACTTCCCATGAAGGTGAAAGAGCTCGGATGACTTTCCTCACCTTTTCATTATTGTCTATTCTATCACCTAAAAAAGAAAGATCATTGGTGATTTCAGTAAATTTATTAATCATATCATCAATTATTTTTCTTCATTCATAGCAAAATTTTCATATTGGGAAGCAAGAGATCAATCTTAACTCTCTTGACTTATAATGTCCCCTCGTGTGTGACAACTAGGTGTGACCAAATCTCATAGGCGAATTTGCAATGAATAACCCTAGTATATCATCATCATTCAAGACTTAAAGCAATGTGTAGTGGGCTTTGCATTAGCATCAAATTTCTTGGTGATAATTTTGGACTATGTGTTGGCCCAAAAGGTTACACTCTCCATTTGTTTAGAGTTTTGATGATAACAAAACAAATAAGAGCTATTTGGTACTAATAAGTTTGTTTAAGATAAGTTTCAGGTTAGTACCATATTTGGAGGCCATTACTTAGCTTTTGTAAGAACTTCTAGGTTCATGAAGTAAAGAAGGCGTTTTGCACATCTAGGAAGGAACATAGAAGAGAAGGCTCTAGCAAGGCATTGCATGGCTCAAGACTTCAAGATTGCTCAAGATAATTCATTAGATTTGTTTCTAGTTTTATAGTTTTGTTAAAGAATAGTGAATAGGTTTGAAGCTCTATCACACACGTTTTTGCGCACATCTTATTTCCAAAAATATTCCTATAATATGTACAAAATATTTTAATATACAATCTTCTGTTTACAAATTCATTATTATATTTTATACTTATCCCTATTCAAAAATATTTTATTAAAAATCAAATCATCTTCAAAATTCTGTTTTTGTTTTGGCCTTTGACCTGAGCCGGTTGACCGTCCGGTCGGCCGACCCTGTGGTCAGGTCAAGCCGGTCGACCGACCGGTCGACCGAGATTCTGGCAGCAGTGCGTATCCGTGTGCACGTTTCACGGTCGACCGGGCGGTCGATCGGAACCTGCCTGACTGTAAGACATTTGCTCTCTGTATTTTTCGGCCGACCGGGCGGTTGACCGAGAGCCGACAACGGCTCTTATTTTTGAACTTCGGTCGACTGACGGTCGATCGGAATAGTCGTTTGTACAGTAACGGCTATAATTTTAAACATGTTTCATTTTGTCTTTTTCTCCCTAATAAGTGTTTAAATGTTATTTGCTGACCCTAATACTTCCTAATTGGCCTTAAGTTTGTTTTATCTCTAAACCCTAGCCCTCTACTATAAATAGGGGTGTTTGGGGAAAGGTTAATAACAAGAAAAAATTTGCAAAAGTTTCAAAAGTTTAAGGCATTCAAAAGAGCTTTGTTTCTTGGTTTTTGTGCTGAATATTTCTCTCATTTTCTGAAGTGTTTTTCAAAACTCTCTGATTTCCTTTCTCTTTTCACTTACACTCAAGAGCTTCAATCCTCTCATCATTCTACAAGGATTTTTGTAAGGGAAGAGACATTTTCAAAAGAGAGTTTGTGGTCTTTTGATCACCAAGAGAGAACTTGTACTTGAGATTGTGGAGTTGGGTACTCCGGTATATTTGTAACATCTTTGTGAAGTTATAGTGGTTAGAAATCCTTCTGGGGAAGGCGGGGACGTAGAGCTGGGTGCTCAAACCTCGGAAAAATTCTCGGTGTTTGCGTTTGGTTTACTTGCTCTTACTTCTTGCTTTACTTTCATTGCTCTTATTACTTGCTCTCTATTTTCATTGCAATATTTACTTGTGTTCATTCATCTTGTCAATCAAAGTCCCATACAACAAGATTACATGCGCGCCTCCAACTCATATCCAGAGGAATCACGAGGAAGGAGTTCAGAGCCCTTCACGGGGAATCCGGCTTCTAGTCTTGTTTTGGGAGATTGTTGCATCATAATTTTTATTTGTGCATTGATTAGCATTATCACCTATTCACCCCCCCCTCTAGGTGATTTTCAATTGGCATCAGAGCTTGGACTCTAGGTTTGGCTTAACATCCTTAGAGAGATCCTTAAAATTTGCTAATCAACATTTGCATTCATCCATTCATTCACTAGTAAACATGGCCGATAACATCAAAACCCCTCCTAAATTTGATAGACTTAATTTCCCTATTTGGAAGGTTAGGATGACTATTTTCTTACAATCTTTAGGTAGCCTAGTTGCTAAATCATTGACCAAACCCTATGTTGTACCCGATAGTGATGAAAGCACATGGACCGAATTTACCTTTAGAGAATATGAGGCTAACTCAAAGGCCCAAAACTCCCTCCTAACCGCCTTGAATGAGGATGACCTTACACAGGTAATTCATTGCCAATCCGCCTATGAGATTTGGCAACACTTGTTGGTCACACACGAGGGGACATCACAAGTCAAGAGAGCTAAGATAGATCTCTTGAGGTCCCAATATGAATCTTTTAAAATGATTGATGATGAAACCATTGATTGCATGATTACAAGGTTTACTAAAATCACCAATGCTCTTTCCTTTTTAGGTGATGATATCTCCAATGACCAAAAGGTGCGAAAAGTGATTCGGGCTCTTCCTTCATCATGGGAGATAAAGGCCACCACCTTGAAAGAATTGAACAACAAGGATGAAATGGACATCATCAGTCTCATTGGGAACTTAAAGACCCATGAGATGGAAAAGAAGGCAAGAGAAGAGGCCGCTCCGCTAAAGAAGAAGTCCATGGCCTTCAAATCTTCATCCACTCTTGAGGACGATGAAGAAGATGAAGATGAAGATGAGGAGCTCTCCCTTCTTGTGCGAAATGTCAAAAGGATGTACCGGAAGAACAAGCTCAACTTCCGAAGAAATTTGAAGGTAAAGAGGAGAGAAGAATTATTTGCTATAATTGCCGAAAGCCCGGACACATCATGGCGGATTGCCCAGATTTCAAGAAGAAGATGACTTCCTCCTTCAAGCCAAAGAAGCCGGTGGAAAAGAAAGCCTACAAAGCCACATGGTATTCGGAAAGCGAATCCGAAGACGAGGTGGACACGGCGAGCATGTGTTTCATGGCAAACACACCAAAGGTAACCCCACAACCTCTTGATGAAGATGATGAATTAACTAAAGAAGTTATTGTACATGCTTTTGTTGAACTCTCAGAAACCTATGATAATAAAAAGATTGAATGTTCTAAATTAGAAAAGAAAGTTGCTTTTCTTAAAAATCAACTTGCTATTGTTTCTAGAGAAAAAGATGAAATTTCTTCCAATCTCATTTCTACTCAAAATGAATTTAGTGCTTACAAAGTAGCTTGTAAAGCAAAATTTCCTAAGATTGATGAAAAAGAAAGTTCTTCTTTAAAAACTAGAATTATTGATTTTGAAAAGGTTTTGAAGGATTGTGCTTTTAACACTTAGAAACTTGAAGAAATGTTTTCTAAAAAGCACACTTCTCATGCTAAAGATTCTCATGTTAAGATTCCTCGTGCTCACACTTCACATAACACTCATGCTAAATCCACACATGCTCACAAGTCTCACACTCAGTATGCTTTTAGATATGGTAGAGTGTATAGATGTACTTATTGTGGTAAGAATGGACATTTGGCTAAGTTTTGTTATGACTAAGTAAATAGATCAAATAATCTTATTTGGGTTCATGGCACTAACTCCTTAGGACCCAAGAAAATGTGGGTACCAAAATTAAGTCCTAAATTATTTGATGTAGGTACACACCAAGACTCCAAGACGTAAGGAGCGGTGGTACCTTGATAGTGGTTGTTCAAGACACATGACATAGGACATCAATAACTTTACAACCCTATCAAGGTACATGGAAGGTGGCACCGTCACCTTCGGGGATGACTCCAAAGGCACTATCATCGGTATAGGTAACATTCAAATGGTGCATCTCCTATTATAGAAAATGTTGTTCTTGTTGATGGTTTGAAACATAATTTGCTTAGCATTAGTCAACTTTGTGACCGTGGACTTAAAGTTGTTTTGATGATTCTTCTTGCAAGATTTTTGATATTAAACCAATGATTGTATTCTCACCGGATTTCGTGACAATAATGTTATATCATTGACATGCTTAATATGAATTGTTCTACTAAATGCTTGAATGCTTTTGATGAGAATTCTTGGCTTTGGCATAGAAGATTAGGACATGCATCTTTTGACCATCTTTCTAGGATTAATTCTAAGGAATTGGTGAAGGGTATACCTTGCTTGAAGTTTGAGAAAGACCGCATTTGTGGTGCGTGCCAACTTGGGAAACAAACCAAGTCTTCCTTCAAACCAATCAAGGATATCATGTCAACTAGGCCATTAGAATTAATTCATATGGATCTTTTTGGACCAACTAAAACTAAGAGCTTAAATGGTAGTAGATTTGCATTTGTTTTAGTTGATGATTTTTCCCGTTTCACTTGGGTTTTCTTTTGGAACACAAAGATTAAACTTTTTCTCATTTTAAAGTTTTTCGAAAAAGGGTTGAAAAAGAAAAAGGTTTTTCGATTTTGAAAATAAGGAGGAGTGATAGAGGTGGTGAGTTTGTTAACCAACTCTTCATGACTTATTGTGATGAAAAGGGATTTAAGCATGAAATGTCATGTCCTAGAACTTCACAACAAAATGGAGTTGTAGAAAGGAAAAATAGAACATTTCAAGAGATGGCTAGGACCATGATAAGTGAATATGACCTCCCTCAATATTTATGGGCGAGGCCATAAACACCGCATGCTATATTTCAAATCGTATTTATTTGTGTAAAAATTCTCAAAACATCTTTGAAATGTATCATTCTAGAAAACCTAATGTTGCATATTTCAAAGTTTTTGGATGCAAGTGTTTTGTTTGAATACTAAAGATAACTTGGGTAAATTTGATGCTAAGGCTTATGAAGCTATCTTTGTTAGATACTCTACTACTAGTAAAGCTTATAGAGTATTTAATAGATCTTCCCTTACCATTGAAGAATCCATGCATGTTAAATTTGAAGAATCTAATGTGGTTGTTGAGAATGTTGTAGAGATTGACCCATTAGGTGAAGACATGGAGAGACTATCCTTAAAGGACTCACCCGCTCAAGAAGAAAAGCAAGAATCCATTGGTGAAGTTCTAGAGGATAAAGAGGAATGCTCTCAACCGCTTCCTAAAGCTTGGAGATATGCTACAAATCATCCCAACGAGCTCATCTTAGGTGATGCATCTAAAGGGGTAACAACTCACTCCAAACTCTATGACTTATGTGGTAACTTTGCTTTCATTTCTCATTTTGAACCCAAAAGCATCCTCGAAGCCGAGGCGGACTCATATTGGTTGCAAGCCATGCAAGAGGAACTCAATCAATTTGAGCGCAACTAAGTTTGGCACCTTGTTCCTAGGCCCCACGATAGACCAATAATGGTACTAAGTGGATCTTTAGAAACAAGATGGATGAGTCCGGTAATGTCATTAGGAATAAAGCTAGGTTAGTGGCCCAAGTTACACTCAAGTTGAGGGAATTGACTTTGAGGAGACCTTTGCACCGTAGCACGGCTTGAAGCCATAAGGATGACACTAGCTTTTGCATCTTTTAAAATTTTAAACTTTTTTAAATGGATGTGAAAAGTGCATTTTGAATGGTTTTATAAATGAAGAAGTTTATGTTGAA
>JAVJIF010020014.1:77500-86493 GCA_038442645.1 Agave tequilana | reverse complement strand
AAATTAGCTATTTTTTATCTGCTGCATATACATATCGAGTTCAAATAGAGTACACATACATGAAACAAATGAATCAAATATTTGTTCAGCTAATGAAGTCCACAAAAATAGTAACTGGGTACAAATTCAATACTAAGAAATGAGTCCAAACTCTTCTTATTCATACATTTATGAAAGCAATAACTAAAAGCAGTCTCCAACTCTTCGATTGAGCTCCAACATGCTCCTCATAATACTCCTCATCTCCAGCCAGTGTCTCCACTGTATAGGGTAAGCAAACTCCAGGGAGTCAAAAAACTCCCAAGAAGCAAACAAAAGAAAGGAATATGCAGTACGTGCAAAGCACGCAGAAGTATATGTTCAAGGAAAGACATTCAATATGCAGTTACATGATACTTATTTTCATTAACACCATCAAGTATTTGTAGCATAAGTTTATCATTGAAACTAGTCATACAACATTCAAGTCATGATGATAAGCATACACTCACATAACCATAAGTGCATTTTTAAGTATGAAGCGATCAAAATATAGCAATCGTCACATAAACAATTAAATAGTAGCAATCATCACAAGAGACACACAACAAGGTTATTTGTGAAGATGTCCATAAGGTTACTAATCAAGTGAGACTACCCCAACTGTCACATGTAGTAGAACATACCCAATCCTACACCTACTACGCATATCAATTGGGCCCTAAGACGCGAAAATGACTGTGTCTCATACCACAATATATTCCCGCATATCAACTAATAATTATCATTGTTTAGAAACTGCTTGTGGAAAAAATATCCATGTAACCATCGAGAAACCGTGTCACGAGTAATATAGTATAGTAGTATATAAGTAGATGAGCTCATCTAGAATCTATGTCACAGAGTGACATGCACCATGTAAAATAAATGCCATCATACCTTGTACACATGTGGAGTACTCAAAGTACACTTTCTCAGTTTTCACTATCAATTTCCCCATATAGCCCCATGTCTTGTCATTTTTGCAATCAAATTTTATATACAATATGAATAACTTTGCATGAAACAAGCGTCAAGAATAACCATGTCACCATGTCTTTGTCAAGCCCATATAGTCACCATGTACCATTTTCTTAAGTAATTTCAAGTACATGCTTCACACAAGCGTTTATCATGTCATTTAAACTTTTCTGTTCTTGTTTATATTCATGTTCATGTTTTCATGCCAAGATGTTCATGTTGTCATTCTTATATCATAGTGTCTTTCTATGTGAACAAGATCAATGCCAGTTATTTGTCATCATGTAGCAATTTGTTCAAGTATGGTTCATAGAGTAATTTGTTGGCCCAAAGGTTACAATCCCCGGGTTATGTGTTTTGATGATAACAAACTATATAAAAGCTATTTGGTACTAATAGAAGTTAAAGAATAAATTTCAAGTTGATACAAGTGTTGATGGCTCAAGAGTTCTCAAGCATGGGATATTAGGGTCTAGCTCAAACGTTACTCAACATCAACTATCAGAGACTCCTGCTTGTAGACTCATATAGTTTGTTTGTTAAAGAATAGTTTATACATTTGAAGCTCAAATACACACACACAAATTCAATACATTTAGTTTTGGTTTAACCGATTTTAGATTTCAAGTACATATATCGGGTTTTAGACTTGAACCAGTTTTAGTTCTTCTGATCTGCTTAACACCCTTTTATATTTGTTATCATAACTTTTTATTCTTATATTCAAATCACATGATTTAACTTGAATTTTAAAGATAACTTTCAGATCTAAATTTCTTGTTTAATAATAATTTTCAGATTCAAATTTTAAAGATGTCAAATATTTGGTTGAACTCTGTTCTTGTTCTGAAAACAACTTACAGTTTCTGATTTGACATCTGTCAGTGTTTTATTGATAACTTTCTAATAAAAAATGATGTTGAGTTGATTTTAGTTACATTAAAAGAAGACTTAAATATCTACAAATTATTCCTATATACCTAATTCTGAATTTGAACGTTTTACAGCCTGAAAAATGTGCTCAAAGTTGACGAATCTGCCAGATTTACAGTAATGGCTAATTTTCTGGAGGCTGATTTTTAACATGTTTTTAAATGGGTTTAAATTTAAAAAAATGTGGTTAGCTGTCTTAATGGGTCAATTTCTTTCTCTTTTATTCAGGTAAAAAATTTTCTATGTTTACTGTTCCTAAATCCTATATAAAGGAGTCATTAGGGTAGAGGTTTTCACAACAACAAATTCAAAGATCAAAAGTTGAGTTTTCTTGAGAAAGAGCTTTTGTTTAAGTTTTAGGTTATTATTTTCAAAGTTTTCTAAAAGGCTTTTTTGTTCTTAAATCTCTCTTCTGTTTTTATATCACTTACAAAACTTGAGCTTCAATCTTATATATTATTCTCTAGGGTTTTGTAAAGAAAAGTTTTTCAAAAGAGAGTTTGTGGTCTTTTGATCACCCAGTGATTTTTTATTTGTGGGCTCCACTACCTCTGGACTAGAGGAGTGTGATTGAGGAGTTGGGTACTCCCTAGTGGTTGTAATCCTTTGTGAAAATTCTACTGGATCGGAAATCCTTTTGGGTAAAGGCGGGGACGTAGAGCTGGGGTGCTCGAACCTCGAAACAAATCTCTGTGTTTTGATGGGTTACTTATGTTATTTACTTGCTTTCCATTCATTCTTATATTGTCGATCAATACTCTCACAACAAGATTGCATTGCGCACCTCAAACTCTTATTTAGAGGAATCACGAGGAAGGAGTTCAGAGCCCTCACGGGTATTCAGCTTCTAATCTTGCTTTGAGTGATCGTTGCATCATCTCATTTTTAAATTTGTTCATGATTAGCATATTTACCTATTCACCCCCTCTAGGTGATTTCAATTGGTATCAGAGCTAGGACTCTAGGTTTTGGCTTCAATCCTTAGAGAGATCCTACAATTTGCTAATCACTATTTTCATATATTCATTCATACACTAGTGAGATGACGATAACATTAAGACCCTCCTAAATTTGATGGACTCAACTTTCCCATATGGAAAGTTAGGATGAACATTTTTCTACAATCTCTAGGTAGTCTAGTTGCTAAGTCTTTGACCAAGCCTTTTAGTAAACCCAAGGTGAAGAGGACACTTGGTCCGAACTTACCTCTAAGGAATTTGATGATAATTAAAGGCTCAAAATGCCCTACTTTTAGCTTTGAATGAGGATGACTTAGCACGGGTTATCCATTGTAATCCGCCTATGAGATTTGCACTTATTGGTCACTCATGAGGGAACATCACAAGTCAAGAGAGCTAAAATAGATCTCTTGCGTTCCCAATATGAAAGTTTTAAAATGCAAGAAAATGAATCTATTATGATATGATTACTAAGTTTACTAAAATCACAAATGCTCTTGCTTCTCTAGGTGATGAATCAACAACGACCAAAAGGTGCGTAAGGTGATTCGTGCTCTCCCTTCATCATGGGAAATCAAAGCTATCACCTTGAAGGAATTGAATGACAAAGATGAGATGGAGCTCATAAGTCTTATTGAAAATCTTAAGACTCATGAGATGGAGAAAAAGGTTAGAGAAGAAAGTGGCGCCTCAAAAGAAAAAGTCTATACCTTTCAATCTACCTCCACCAACTACGATGATGAAGAAGATGAAGAAGATGATGAAGAGCTATCTCTTGTGAGAATGTTAAAAGAATGTACCACAAGAATAAGCTCAACCATAGAAGGCGATGGGAGGGAAGGAGGAGAAAAAGATCATCTGCTACAACTGTCGGGAAACCCGGACACATCATGGCCGATGTCCAGATTTCAAGAGAAAGAATCCACCTCCTTGAAGCAAAAGAATCTGTTTGAAAAGAAGGTGTACAAAGCACTTAGGACTCGAAAGTGAATCTGAAGATGAAGTTGACACGGCTAATGTGTGTTTCATAGCAAACACACCTAAGGTAACTACCGAACCACATGATGATGATAGTGAAATAAGCAAAGAATTGTTATACAAGCTTTCATTGAACTTTCAGAAAGTTTTGATGCTAAAAAGGAAGATTGTTTAAAATTGAAAAGGAAATGAAATGCTTAAAAATCAAATTGCTATTTCTTCAAAAGAAAAGGATGAATTATCTTCTACTCTTATTTCAACACAAAGAGATTTTGATGCCTATAGAGTTGCTTGCAAAGCTAAATATCCTAAAATTGATGAAAATGAGTTTTCTATGTTAAAAACTAGAATAAATGATTTGGGAAATATTTTAAAAGAATGTGCTTTTAACAATACTAAATTAGAAGAAATATTTTCAAAGAAAACATGCATCTACTCAACATGTTAAACATGATAAAACATCTCATGCTAAAACTCCACATTTCATCATGCCAACACATCACATGTCAATCATGCTAAAACACCCAATGCTCACAAATCACATGTTATAAACCACATGCTCATTATGCTTTTTAAATATGGAAGAATTTATAAATATACTTATTGTGGCCGGAATGGTCATTTGGCTAAATTTTGCTATGATCATATAAATAGTACAAATAATCTTGTTTGGGTTCAAAACACTACGCATTAGGACCCAAGAAAATATGGGTACCAAAATTCACTCCTAGTCTATTTGATGTAAGTGTGGGCTCTCACATGACGTAAGAGTTGTGGTGCCTTGAGGTGAATGCATTCCGAGCTAAACGGTGACACTTTTAGATGCATCACTTTCAAGGAGAGTTTGGTGGGAGGACCACCATGGTTTGGAGATATAGAGATATGCCCTCTTGGTTTTAGTAACGATGTCTAACTCCTCATTTAGTTTACACGCTTTCATATAGTATTTTTAGCATGTCATGTTTTAATGATTATTATGTTAAATGCCATGTTAATTAGACTTGTGACATACACGTATAGTAATTGAGATACACCCATGATCATATGGATCTATATTTTGTGTTCTCACCTTATTTTAACTATAGTGTATATCCTTACTCTAAGACTTGTACATTTAGCCTAATGATCATATTGATTTATATTTTATTTTATGATTCATGTTTTGATTAAATGTTAAATGTAACCTTCATTAAAACCTGTGTATACTTGTACAACTAATGAGCCACAATGATTCTTATATGTTTGTGCTTAAATGCTCATTTGTACCCATTAGATATACTAGTATAGCCTAGTTTTGATGATTAGTGTATTTCAACTTGTATTCCCCATTTTGTACATGTTTTTCATGTAAATGTTAATTTTGTTTAAAACTTTAGATATACATGTATACCTTGAGTCATTTGCTTTTCATGCAAATCTTTATTATGGACTCATTTGTGTTTAGGGATGTGTATGTATACCTTTAGATTTAGACAAAACAACATATGCCTTGAAGTTGGAATTATTTTGGTAAAAATTAAAAAATTCATGTTTTTCATGTTTATAAAGGAATTTTATATTGAGTTTTATTGTCTATCCTATGATTTTGTGATTATATGGTTCTTACACTCACATTATTTTTATTTACTCATGATTTTTGTTTCTTGAGCGTATATGTGCTTTATAAAATTTGAGTATCAATTATTATGTGATTTTCATGTCTTCATGGTATATATGATTTGGACTCATATTTTGAAGGATTTCTTACTGGTTTTAGAAAATATCTTTTAAACTAGTTTCTATTCTTCAAAGGTAGAGTTTTCAAACTATGCTTATTTACTTTCAAATCATGATTTTTAAAAAACCCTACCTTCCAAGGGCGGTGGGACGGGCGACCAGCCTTGGTATACCCTTCTTGTATATCTTTTAACTTGTGCATGATAAGGGTGGTAGTTTGAGGTTATACACTTGATCTCATTATATTTCTATTGGTATCAAAATTGATATTCATATATCTGTATACTCAAATGTATTTTCTAATATGCCTCATATTTTAATTAGTATATCCATACATACATACATATGATTTGATTGTGCTTGTTTTACATGTCTTTACAATTTTTTTTAAAAAGCACAAAATTATGTTTGCTAAGCTTGATTTAGTTCATCATGTCAATTATTTTTAATTAGTATCTATTACAAGCTTATGCATTATTTCTTTAATATTTCATAAAGGGGGAGAAAATTCTTGTTTTTAAATGGTGTTATGTAAAATTGGTATTGGTTTAAATTCAATTTGTATCAGTTTCATCTTTCAAATGGTATCTTACCCCATCATTTATGATGTAAAATACTTTGGTTTGATATATGCTAACATTTTAATATTAGTATCAATGATCTTAAATTGGTATATTCTTTATTTGGTATCCTTATTGCAAAATGATTTTAGTGTTTCTCTAAAAATTTGATTTTTACCTTTAATTGGTATCAATATTTTTCAATTGGTATCAATATGTTTATCAAAAATTTAAGTTTGTATTAAAAAAAAAAAGAACCTTAAGTTTTGGTCCTTAAGATTGATGATATGACAATTGATTGTATTTTTTGGCCCCTTTGTTAATGAATTGACAAAAAGGGGAAGAGATATTTGAGTTTATATATGCATATATGCATGTTATATCTTATTTATGCATATATTGTTTATGGTTGTTTTCTAACCCTTTTTGATGTATGACAAAAGGGGGAGAAGTATTGGTGGTTTCATGTTTTGGTTTCATATTTTGTACATGTTCATGTTTTGTAATGTTTATCTCGTATATGTAGGTTTCATGTTTTATACATGTTCATATATGTATATGTTTTCATGTTTTGTACATGTTTATCTCATATATGTAGGTTCATATTTGTACATGTTCATATGTATATGTTTTCATGTTTTATACTTGATAAACTAGAGATCATTTGAGGGGGAGCTTTTACCTCCCTCCTATATTTTATTTTACAGCTTATATGTTTGTCATCATCAAAAAGGGAGAGATTGTTGGCCCAAAGGTTACAATTCTCGGTTATGTGTTTTGATGATAACAAATCATGTAAAAGCTATTGGTACTACTAGAAGTTAAAAAATAAATTCAAGTTGATACAGGTGTTGATGGCTCAAAGTTTCTCAAGCATGGGATATTAGGTCTAGCTCAAACGTTACTCAACATCAACTATCAAAGACTCCTGCTTGTAGACTCATATAATTGGTTTGTTAAAGAATAATATATACGTTTGAAGCTCAAATACACACACACACAAATTCAATACATTTGATTTTTAGTTTTAAGATTTTAGATTTCAAGTACATATATCGGGTTTAGATTTGAACCAGTTTTAGTTCTGCTGATCTGCTTAACACCCTTTTATATTTGTTATCATAACTTTTATTTTTATATTAAAATAACATGATTTAACTTGCATTTCAAAGATAACTTTCAGATATAAATTCTTATTCAATAATAATTTCAGATTAAAATTTTAAAGATGTCAAATATTTGGTTGAACTCTGTTCTTATTCTGAAAACAGCTTACAGTTTGATTTGATATCTGTCAGTGTTTTATTATAACTTTCTAATAAAAATGATATTGAGTTGATTTTAGTTGAATTAAAAAGAGACTTAAAGATATATAATTATTCATATATACCTAATTTTGATTTGAACGTTTACAGCCTGAAAATGTGCTCAAAGTTGACTAATCTGCCAGTAATGGCTAATTTTCTGGAGGTGATTTTCAACATGTTTTAAAACGTGTTTAAGTTTAAAAAAATGTGGTTAGCTGTATTAGAGGGTCAATTCTTCCTCTTTATTCAGGTAAAAGTTTCTATGTTTACTCTTCCTAAATCCTATATAAAGGGGTCATTAGGGTAGAGGTTTTCACAACAACAAATTCAAAGATTAAAAGTTTTGAGTTTTCTTGAGAAAGAGCTTTGTTTAAGTTTTGGGCTATTATTTTTTAAAAGTTTTCTCTAAAAATTTTTTGTTCTTAAAATCTCTCTTCTGTTTTTATATCACTTACAAAATCTTGAGTTCAATCTTATATATATTCTCTAGGGTTTTTGTAAAGAAAAGTTTTTCAAAGAGAGTTTGTGGTCTTTTGGTCACCCAGTGATGATTGTATTTGTGGCTCCACTACCTCTGGACTAGAGGAGTGTGATTGAGGAGTTGGGTACTCCCTAATGGTTGTAATCCTTTGTGAAAATTCTAGTGGATCGGAAATCCTTCTGGGTAAAGGCGGAGATGTAGAGCTGGGTGCCGAACCTCGAAACAAATCTCCGTGTTTGCGATTGGTTTACTTGTATTATTTACTTGCTTTCTATTCATTTTTATATTGCTCGATCAATACTCTCACAACAAGATTGCATTGCGCATCTCAAAATCTATTTAGAGGAATCACGAGGAAGGAGTTCAGAGGCCTTTCACGGGGTATTCGGCTTCTAATCTTGCTTTGAGTGATCGTTTACATCATCTCATTTTAAATGTGTGCATTGATTAGCATATTCACCTATTCACCCCCTTAGGTATTTCATAATTACTTGAGGTGACATCAGTAACATGCAGTGAGAATCTGGTATCAAAAAATAACTACATGTCGTATTTTTCTACCATCAAGTTCATGATTTAAATCTAGAGATTAGAATCTAGTTTAGTAAAGATTTTGGTTTGGGTAATCTAAATATCAACTTTTAAATTAGTTTTAGAAAATATTTTATAAAAGCAAAACATGAATTGAAAATAATCTTTCATAAATTATTATTACTGTGTAAATAATTTTATACAAAATATTATTACAATAAGCATTAGGGGCTTTTCTATAAAACTGTAAGTATAGAAAAATAAAAGTATACTTTTAAACTAGCAAATTGAACTCAATTGATTTTCAAAAAACATCTAGGGACTAAACAGTAATATTTCAGAGTTAAAACATCTTTCAGAAGTTACAAGGGCTAAACAACAGTAATTCAGGACTAAAATAGAATTCAGAAATATTCAGGACTAAACAGCGATATTTCAGGACTACAAATAATTTTTAGAAGTTATAGGGCTTAAACAATAGTTATTCTGGAATGAAATAGAATTCAAGAATATTTAGGACTAAACAATA
>JAVJIF010020014.1:0-72500 GCA_038442645.1 Agave tequilana | reverse complement strand
TTTCGGCTCACCTACTTATATGAAAACACAATAATTGAATACTCGAGAGCAACTCTCTCGGCATTCACAGAATAATGCCAACTATTTGTAACTCCAACTCATCATAATCATAACTAAAACTCATCTCCATACAATACATGGATTCAAACTATCCATCTCACAATATTAATACTTTTTACAAGTACACATTATATAGGATACTAACATATACTAGAAGAACTAAATTACATCCTCAATATATTTATTATTGGCAAAACTTCCTACCAAATGCATCAACTTAAAGTTCCACCATGCCGCGACCTGAAAATATAGAACTGGGAGGAGGTAAGCTTAATAGCTCAGTGAGTTGAGATAGAAGAAAATCAGAGAATGGTGAATATAATCAATAATAAGCATGATTTCTCGAGTAATAGAACAGATCTGGGTGAATAAAAGAAACATAAAATCAATAACATATGATGAAACAATTAGGCTCCATAATCTTCGGGACGGTCTGACTCTTTTGGTCACTGATTTCTTATAACATTCTTCGTATTCTATGCCACATGTTATAGGGTCTATAGGTTCAGTAAATATTAGCTCAGCTATTATACTTTATTATTAAATTCTTCTTATGTATTCACAGTACGTGTCACATACGTATTTCATATATCATGCACGGGTGCGCCAATCGCACTCCCACTATCTTAAATATAGTTTATGCATCAGATGACATATACATCACAAAATATATTTTTATATCATATCATCTTATCACGCTTCACATATCACAATATCGCATTACACTTCACAATATTCATATATCATATTACTGAGATACATATTATACATTATTTATATGCATATGCAAATTCACACGTAAAGTGTGAAAATTCTCCGTCTTCCTCCCGCCCGGCCCCTTCCTCTTTATATAAAGATATATGACACAATAACATCATCTTCTCTCTCTCCTATCGGCTCCCGTCCGACCCCTTCCTCCTATGTGTGTGTGTGTAAACTCATATAACAATAACACCATCTTCCCCCTCCTACCGGCTCCCGCCCGGCCCCTTCCTCCATGTATATGTACGTACATAATATAATAACACCGTCTTCCCCCTCCACCGGCTCCCGCCCGGCCCCTTCCTCCAATGAGTATGAATTCAAAAGACATGTTTATATTTACACGTAAATAACAACCAGTGTAGTAATAATATGAATCTCAATTAAACACTATGGTTTGCTTTCCAGCTCATCAACTCCATTACCGAAGAATTTCATGTGGTTCACTGCATGTATATACATACACCCAGATAACAATCACTTCATCATATTACAACAATTTGACCATTTATTATAGTTTGATTCTTAGCTTACCACTTCTATTAGTAAAGAATGTATGTAATTCACTGAATATGTGTATGCAAATGTAAGTTACAGTTCCTTTTTCTATTTAGCAATTCTATTATTAATAAGATGTATGTGGTTCACTGGTTATACATTCACAAATAAGTTATAAGTCAACAGTAAAGTGCTCTGCATATCTCATAGATTGAGTTTTCGTTCAAAGTATCAAAAATTGCGTATGAGCATATATAACTGTGTCATGTCATACTTAATCAACATTCATGCTTTAGTAGCATTCATATGCAACAATCATTTTACACACAAATATTATTAATGTCAACCGTTCATTATTTTGTCTAACAATTGATTACACTTCTAATACATACATTCCTAATTCGTACTAGTAAGTCTTGTAATTAGTTATATCCACCCTTCATACATCTTATTGTGTAACTGATAGAGTTGATTAGTCCACTAACCAGGTTTTCGACTTAGTATAATTGCTCACTATAGATGATTGGCCCAAAGTTATACTCAAACAACATTCTCATTTCTTTTTTATCAAAATTTTTACGCGCAGTCACAAAGTATAATACTTAATGATTTAAGTTCAGTATGCAAGTATAAACAATCATCAAATTTCACATCGGGCCCCGAGTTTATCATGAATTTATTGGTTCTTCCGTACTACTTTAAGGCGGTTAAGTGTTATTATCACCAGCCCACATATTAGATTCGAGTAATTATGTATTGATTGTTATCTGTGGCAATTATTCATATACAATCTCATTAGTCATTCTACTTTCATATAACTTGATTATATTAAGAGCCGCAAGCTTATTCACTTGATCATTGTCACTTCCAGTTAGTACATTTGTAATTTTAAAATTTTACTTATACACTCGTATAGTTTTTGCTAGCTATGTCGTCATATCTTTTTCTTATTCTTGCACTAATTAATTAACCCTTTTTCACATGTAAATTGGGAAGAGGCTTAGATGTCCGAAGTTAGAGTACGAGGGTACTTAATTAAGTTAGCATATATAAGATTAACTCATATGCATCTTGCTATCGAATGTAGTCTTGCCTTATCTTTCTTAATTCCTAATGGTTGTATTCATAGTCATAGACAAATATTTGACTTCTAAACTCAAATTTGTATCTTACGGCCTTCAATCGTTCATCGAGCTAACTTGATTATTCATTAAATGAGCCATCACAAAATCTTTCTATCCTGTCTATGAAAATCATATCATTGCTTTGCGACATGGATAACTCAGTCTAATGCAATAAGTGGAATCAAAATGAAAGATACTAGAATGACTTCATCAACCTGCAATGCAATTATTTGTGATAAAATTAAATGACGACAGTAAGAAGGAATATAGCCAAAACTTACTAGAATTTATTAATTATGCGCAAAAGATTCTTAAGAATGATAAATATGGGTTACTCGCTCATAACCTAATCTAACAGTCTTTGACATATTTCTCAACTACTCTATGTATAATTCAGGCCCTTCCCACTCATTGACTAGTCATTGAATCTTTTCACTATAGAAGTTTTCTTCCAGTTGGAGTTATATTTTCCAAGCTTCACCTACCATACTCACATTTTTGAGGTGTATTATTTATGAATTTAAATACACAAGTTTTAATTCAGGAGATAAAATAGTGATGTTGTAGGAGTCACTTAAGTGTTTTTACTTCCTAGTACATATGATGCATACGACAATACTACAGTGTAATCCAAAAGGCCTAGAAGGAGTTCAAGTACAGATGATCAAAAGAATTGAGGAATAATATGAATTTACAGAATAATAAGACACACCCAAGTAATTACCTTACCAAATAGGTGACAAAGGAAGTAAATAAGGAATTAAACTAAACCTAAGCTTTGTATTAAACCATACTCTTATTGTATTCATAAATACTCTTGTTACTTAATAGAATTCCCATAGAAATTCGGTAGCTTGGGGAGAAAGTTAGAGAAGGTTGTTAAATTAATAATGAATAGTCAAAACGAGCAATGAGAGAGTTCCAACCTACTATCTCTTCCTTACAGGGTCAAGATATCCTTTAAGTTTTCCATGACTTATACTTTGCTAATTGCAAACTTTCAGATATAGCTTAATTAAATCTTTTATTATAAGATCATAAGATTTTATCATCTCTTCTACATCTTAGACTTCCTTAAAGTATCAACCAAGGCATTATAAGTGTAAACATTAGGAGTACAATCCCATCTTCTGTGTATACAAAAATTTAATTAAAGGAGAGCTTAGGTTTAATTGAGAGGTTTCTGTATTCTCAAAATTTCTCTTTTAGATATCCAGGGATAAAATTTAACTTTGTAAATTAATGAACTTGAAGTCAAGTCTTACACATTAAGGGTTTGTAGAGCCTTTTTCTATATCAACAAGAATTAGTTTTTTTCAACTACCTCCGATGAATTTAGATATTTTCATGAAAGCACCCATCCCATTGCCTCTTCTATCGATATAATAAAAATAGTGATTTTGATTTTTCAAACCAATTTTTGTAGATTGAGTTCATGCCCAACGTTATGTAGTTCATATGATTTGTAATCAGTTGTACATAAGGGACCATAATAGTAAGTGATTTATACCATGCTAGAGTTTTACATAAAGACATATGTAAGTAAACCACCAACATACCCATCTATCGATTTCTATTATAGAATTCAAGAATCAAGATGGAATTTTATCATCCATTCAATATAAGCCTACAAAAAAAAAATGAACCCATGAAACATCAAGGGAAGCAAGAAACAAATGGTAAAGAACTTGAGTTTAATAGATGAAAACTCCTTCATCTATTCAAGAATTCAACACCAATAAATTCAGATCCAGGTATGCTTGAAAAATAAATCATAGAATCTTAACCCAAGATGAGAATTTATAGAAAGTAAAAATTAGGAAAATGAATTTAAGACAAAAGAGGAGATATTTCCCTCACCTACCCTCCGCCGCTCGCCTGGCCGCCGCGTCTGGCCGGCCGCGCCTGGCTGGCCAGTCGCGCGGGTCCGCCCTTGGCTGCATGTCGGGAGGGGGAGTGAGGGAGAATGAGGGGAGAGGTAGAGAGGAATTTATTAGGGGGAGATCTGAGGAGATTTGGGGTTTTAGGTTTTTGGTTTCATGAAGAAGAGAGGAGGAAGATGAAGCCCTCTTTCATTCTCTCTCCCATAATATGAAAGAGTATTATTCCTATTATTATTATTATCTTTTTATTCTATTAAATAATTTAATAAATTATTTTCTCTCTCTTCATTTCTTTCAAGCTTATTATGGCCTTACACTTTCTCTTTATTAGGATCATTAAATCTTGGCCTTCCATTATCCTTACCTACTCCCTCCACTAGCACTAGGAAATACTAAAGTATTTTTTTTGTATTTGATTACTATTATTCATTTATTATTATTATTATTATTTCCTTATATACACACAATATACTCATGCATTATGTATGTGTTGTTGGCCCAAAGGCCCATCACTCTAGTTTTGATGATGATCAACTCATGTAGTTATAGTACTAATGATATTGTGTTTATTTAGTCTCAGATATTTGATCAAGATCTTAGTAGGTGTTTAGCTTCAACAAAGGATTCGAAGTCAAATTTTGGAGCTAGCACGTGTTGATTCAAGAGCTCGCACATCAAGATTGCATCAAGTACTCAAGAGAAGTCTAGCTCATTGGATCAATATTTGGACCAAGTCAGGAAGGAGAAAAAGATTTTCAAGAGAAGATTTTCAAGAAGACTTGTGTCATGTTTGTAAGTATTAAAGATTTATTTTTAGATAAAATGTAAAGGATAGATCAGTTGTGGATTGCTTAAGTACTTATACACACACAAAATTTATATGTGTTTTCATAAGATAGTTTTGTGTTTAGAAAAATATCGTTTTGGATTTATCAAAACTCATTTTAGAGCTTATTGTCAAAAACATAGATATTTCATCTCATATGTGTAGTGGATCATATCCATACACACTAAGCTTCAAAATGTTTAAAATATCTTATTTGGAGAAGTTTTGAAAAAATCTCTTTTCAATTTGGAGATTATTTTTGAAAAATACAGATTTTTGTTTAAGGTAAAATTTATATCACAAAAATGGTTCAAAATATTTATAATATGTGTTGAATTTTAATCAAACATGTTTGTACATCAAAGTATTTTAATGAACATATTTTTGTATATTTTATATGAATTTATGGGATTTTATTGGAGTTAAAATAATAAGGTTTTTAAATCCCAAATATTTTAACCAGACTACACTGGCGGTCGACCGGACGGTCGCTCCGGTCGACCGGAACGACGGTCGACGATGTGCATAGGCATGCACAGGTCTTTTGGCTGGTGGGGCCGGTCGACTGTCTAGAGAGCTCTGCTCTCTGGATCTAACCCCGGTCGACCGGGTGATCGACTGGTAGATCAAAGCCCAGACCGAGCGGTCGACCAGCAGGCTGCAACAGTCAGAAATTTGACCGTTGGCCGGTAGACCGGCCGGTCAACCGACAACAGCATCAGCTGCTGAGTTGGCCTGCAACGACTAGTTCTTGGGAGCCTATAAAATGGGGTTCCTTTGGGCTATTTTCTATAAGATTTCAAGAGAGTTTTTGTGCTAGTACCTCTCTAAGTGTTTATCTCCATTTTTAGGGCTAATACTTCCATATCAAAAGAAGAGTTTTCAAGAGTGATTTTCAAAAGTGTTTTCTTGAGTTTTTCACCACAAAATCTATCCTAGTTTTCTCACACAATCTTGAGCTATCCATTGCTATATCAATCCTCTAGGGATCTTTGTTGTGAGAGTATTTTTAGGTGATCAAAGTGTTTAGATCACCAAGTGTTTCATCTTATATTTGAGGAGGTGAACTTGCGGGTTCGTGTTGTTTCGAGTTCTTGTGGAGCTCGGTGTAGAGGTGCGGCCTCGGCAAGCTAGTGTGCTTGCGTATGTTGTTCTTGCGGGAATAAGAGAGGGCTACTGAGTCCAATGAGTTCTAGTGTGAACTCGTTGCAGGTGTTGCGGCACCGAGTGATCGGTGGGATAGGTTTTTAGTGAAAATTCATAGTGTTGAAGGTGGGGACGTAGAGTAAGGGTGCTCGAACCTTGAAACAAATCTCCCGTGTTTGCGATTGCTCTCCCAATCTCTCACTTGTTTTTATATCTTGCATGCTTACATTGCCTATATTTTATATGCTTTATATCTTGTGCTCTATTGTTATATGCTAGGGATTGTTTGCTCACACTTGTATTCAACAAAGAGAGCCATAGTGGCACCTCAACTCTTATTCTAGAGGAATCTTGAGGAGATAGTCTAGAGCCCTTCACCGTGAATTCGGCTACACTCTTGTGTTATACTTTGTGTGTTTTGCATAATAGCTTTTAGTTTGATTAAATAGTTTTAATTCCACATTATTCATCATTAGATTAGCTAGTCACTTATTCACCCCCCTCTAGGTGACCTACATGTGTATATGCATATACTTAAGCATACCCACATATACACCCCACTCATTACATATTAAGTTGTTTATACACTATTCTCTTAAAATTATCTCCTTCATTTCTCTGGAAAATCACTTCATTAAATCTGAAAAAATATTACCAACAATAAGGAAAATTTTCATCACCGACTCGATATTTCTATCAAATCTCAGTACTCAAGTATTAGGGATTTAAACCAAGATATAAAAATCGGGATGTTATAGCAGTGATGTCTCTGACATTTGTTATCTTAGATGAAGGTTTTTGGGTTAACTAAGAATGATAGAACTTCACTGCATGTAAGTTCAGGTAGTAGATAAGATAGAATTGTGGAATGTAGATACTAAAGAATTTTTTTTTCAATGCAATCAATGAAAACCATTAAGGTTCTGTCGGATTTTGGACTCATGATCATTACTTGTTTTATATAATTGAGGATATCATGTTCCATTACGTTTCTAGATGAATTAAATTCCAAGTATTATAGGTATTCCTCCTATTCCGTGAGGAGTTATGATTACTGACTTCGATGTTCGTGTTTTTTCTTCTTTTTAAATCGCAGTCTAATTAAAATTATAATGTAATAGATTAAACCTTCCTATTCCTGTAGGCGGTTAACCTTTTCGAATCCATCATATAACATTAAATTCTTGGATTCGTCTTTCTCTTCTATTTTACTCATTCACTTGTTTAGGAATAGATCAAGTCCTTTTTAATTACCTCACCTCAACAATATGTCTCTGCTATAGTATAATTGGTTATAATATATTCTTGGAATTTTTCTATTGTATGATCTCAGGTTAAAACTCTCACCATTTACCTTTCTCTCAATGGTAAAAAAATTTTATTTAATGTCAATATCGAACCAAACCCTGAAAATTGAGTGTATAGATGAGTACTGGATAACCAATGGAATAGATAAATCCATATAATTGAAGAGGCTAATGTAACCGATGTACTGAGAACTGAAATCTAGATAAACATATTTCAATATATGTTAAGAAAACCTGAATGGGTAAGTTTGATAATATATAACACGGTATTAGTAACTAGTATGTGTATAAGATTATTACGAGTGTAACTTCAGAAACAAAAATTGGTAAACCAAGAATTGAATAAGTAATAACTCAATGATGTAGATTTGATCTATACACCTGATGATGGGTGTATGTGCGTGTAACATGTATCTGTGCATGCCACATAGTGAGATTGGTATGTTACGTACTATAGAGTTCCTTGAATACTAAATTAAAGTGTATGTCAGTGAGTAAACTCCCACTTTAATTATAATCAAGTGATATGAAATTAGAATAGGTAATAGACTGGGCTTGAGATTAACTGTGGCGGTTAAAGATTTTACACTAAGTAATACTTGAATATAGGTATGAGACGGTTATTACCATACAGTAATATTGATTGATCCTATGATGTGTGTGTAATGGGAATTGCATGAACTTGAGTGTGCATGATATATTGCTGATATATCTAGATATAAGTATTGTGATCAAAAAGTCAGATATTGATAAGGTGAATGAGAATCTAACCCATACAAAGGAAGTGAGTATAGCACTACAGTGTAGCTTGTAATTTGTATATGTATTCATATACAATGAATCGTGTATATTCCTTCATAATAAAATTTACAAAATGTAAAGCAAACTATAGTAATCAGTTGATATTCATATCATTGATAAATTGGTGGTAAATTGTGGGTTTGTTATATATATATTATATATATATATATATATATATATATATATATATATATATATATATATATATATATATATATATATATATATATATATATATGCTTCTTTCATGCACATCGGGATGGTGTTATTGTGATACGATATAATTAAATATATATTTATATCACAAAGAAAGGGGGCAGGCGGGAGCGGTAGGAGGGGAAGACGGTGTCATCACATATATTTATACAACGGAGGAAGGGGCCAGCGGGAGCCAGTAGGAGGGAAAGACGGAAGATCTCACACTTCTTTTGATGTTTCGTGTGCATGCATATGAATAATGTATGGGATGTACCCCACAAAGTATTATGTATGAATGTAGAAGCGTGATGTGTTATTATGATATTTTATTACCGGGTCTAATAACTATATTCATGAAATTGTGAGTATGTTTGATGTACTCCGTGTTTGATATATGAGACACGTGGGTATTACGTGTTGTGTGTACATAAGACGGATTCAATAACAAATTATAAATAATTGAGAAAGTATTTATATAACTCATAAATCATGCAAAGGCAGAAATAGAAAAATTAGGAAGATTAAAGGGAATCAATGACTGGTAAAGTCAACCGCCCCAATTAATGAACGAGAATCTTAGGACATATGTTTCGATCATCACGACTATATATAGATGTCGGTTCCAAGTTATCTTGTCATTTCGGACTCTTCTTTACTCTTTGGTGAAATCATGTTCTCATTAACATTTTATATATCATTCCTTGATTTTTCTTGTTTGACTCTACTCACTGAACTGTTGAGCTCACTCCCCCTCAAACTAACATGTTTGCAAGTTACATTGAGACAAGAGTGTAATATCTCTTGTCTAAAATACTATATATTTTTCTAGGAGTTTATTTTGTTTATCGATCATTTTATTTATTAACTTGATTGAGGACTTATTGTTATTATTACTTACACAAATTATTTTGAAATATTTAAATGGTGACTTGAGCTTATGAGTATTTAAAATGGTTGGGCATTATCATTGTAATTGCTAACTAGTATTTTTCCTATGATTACTATTGTTATTATTTTGTTGTCGTTGTTCTTATTAATATATTACCTTGTATTATTAATTTTCTTCTCCCTATTATTATTATCTATCTTCTTCCTAGTCTTTAGCCAAACCCGAAACCCACCTACTCAATCTAACACCCTATATATATCTTATCTTATCAAATCAAATCCTAAAATTATATATAAATCCTAATCTCAACTAACTAATCCTAAAACCTAACCAAATCCCTATCAAATCTCTACCTAACTCTAGTTTTTCCCGTCTTCCCATCTCCTCACTTGGCTGCTGTCAACGATAGCACCATGCCCATCCCAACTCTTCCCTCAAATCCGTCGCAACTCCCAGGCCCACAGCCGCACCAACGACAACCCGGAGCGCCGTCATCGCGTCACGACGAGTCCAGCCACACCCCACTTGGCTGCCGACTTCTCTCGACAACGCACCGAGCAACCAACGCCCAGACCAGCAGCACCCTTGGCGCGCCCCAATCTCTTTCCTTGCTGTCCTCCCCATCTCCACCTTCTCTATACCACAGCACCAAGTCCAACAACCCTCTCTAACCTGCACTGCCCATTCCCCTTTGCCGCCTCAGCCCGAGCACCTCGGCAGCACACCCACAGCAGCAGTGGCAGCACATCCAGCGCCTCCAGGTCCTGCCGCAGCCCCCTTGCCTCCAGCTCGTGTTCTCCCTGGGCGTGATGATTTCCTCCACGACAACACAGCAACACCAACAGTCGAGACCCCCTCCTTGATGGCCGACACACTCTCTCTAACACCACCTACAACGGCAATTGGAAGGCAAGCCAAGCAACACTCCATGGGACATCTTACTCCGAGCCATTTTTCGTCTCCTCGTGGGTCGCCGTGGATCATCGTAGGCGAGCGCGAACGCACCCACGCCCTTCATGGCGAGATGCTCTATGCAACGACATCCTCCGCGACCCCAGACGTCTCTGCCAGAGCCTCCGTCGGTGCGCCGCAAATCGGCTCGAGGTTAGTGTATTTATTTGTGCAAGGGTAAAGTTGTAATATATGAGAACTTTAATTAAATGTGTATGGTTTGTGTGCGTGAGTGTAGTTGTGATATGCATGTATATGTATGCATGTATTAATGCATAGGTATGTTATTATGTATGTATATTTAATTAAGTGCATGTTTATATTATTATGTGGGTGTTTGGGTATTATTGTGGATATTACATGATGGATGTGCATGTCTATGTATTTTAATTCATGTAAGTATATGTATATATATGTATGTATAGAGGTGTATGTATGTGTATACTTGTACATGTACGTGGGTGTACACGTATGTGTCGGGTTGCTCGGGAGTGTGTTTTAGTGGACATTTATATTTATTTGTATGTTCGGTTGCATGCTATAGTATTTTGACCCGTCCAGTGAGATCCGAACTCAGCTACAGTAGATCCGGACCCGAGCCGGATTCATGCTCGTTGTGGACCCGATACAATAGTGATTCGAAAACCGGCCCATGGGATGATCCGTAGATCAGTACCGGTTCGTGCAGTGAAGACCAGATGGCGATTCAGTCCGAAACCACGTCATTTCATGTGAGTGTTCGTTCTTGTGCATTTCCTGATTTACCGTTGTTAGTATGCATTTACATGTTACTCTAATCATTTCATGTGACTTTCTGTTGCATTTTACCAGTTGATTACTTGTACCACTTCATGAGACATCTATGATTGTACCTTTAATTACAAATTTGATATGAGATTGTATCAGCGTCATTTCATGTATCGGTAGAACGATGTTGTTGGCTTAGGCCTAATATTGATGTAACGTGGACTGGACTTGATCTTGTAATTGACCTAGTTGTATAAATCTTAGAATATAAGTATATTGATCCTGAGGCTGATTGATTGATAATTGAGGATTAGAGATTCATATCTTATGTATAGTGTTTGTCGGACAAATTGTTGGTGACTATTCTGACTAGAATTCTTTTGGATATTGAGGACGTGTTAAATTTTGATGTTGCTTTATCGACAGACTGTTTAACCGAGGCAATGATATGTGTGAATATGATACTCTTGATGCTAGTGTATAGATGAGACTAACTTGTGGACTGTTAGGAGCTATTATTATTGGATTATCGCATTGGTGAGTTTGACTGATATATTAATGACCTTATCGATATTGACTACTAGATGTAGAGGTGATCTAGGTTCCATATTGACCGAGGATATTACACTTCTAAATTATGATATTGATTGATTTGGATATCAAGGATTGAATAAATAGGAGAGCTTTGTTAATAAAATGAAATCTTGGACTTGAACCTATCGGTAGACTCGATTGGATTGGAGTTGACTTGGGGGTTGAGGAATAGACGTTGATTGGGTTGACTTGATCTGGTGGATTTTAGACATATATATACTTGATATGTTACTTGAGTTTTGGGATCCTGTGTTTGACCTTGATAGAAGTGAGAGGGTGTGTGATGACTTTGATCAGACTGGAGTGTGGAGATCTGAATAGATGTGTCAGAGCATTGTTATTTCAATTACTGAGATACAAATATATTGGTGATGGCTTGCCATATTAGATACCTTGACCTGGATCGATACCTGACGATCAGGATGACTATTGAGACTAAGTTCATGATGACTATTGAGACTATGAGTAGACAAATTGGCTATTGTTATATGCAGTACAGGCATATGAGATATTGATCAGTTCCAGATGAGACTGGCTACTGAGTATTATCTAGTTCTATTGTTGTATTGATTCATGTTATTGAAAGTTACTGGGAAAATATTGTCAGACCGTAACATATACATTATTCTATTGTTCTACCGTTTACACGGTAATATTGTTCACATTGTTATTGTTACATCATTGATATTGTTACTGTCACTGTATCGTCACAGTAATCAAAATAACATGGATATTATTATAAATAATAATGTAAATTGACAACTTACACTGGGATTGGGGAATTGATGGAGGAGATATCGTCTGTATTTTCGGTGGACCTAGGATACAGGTTGCGCAGCCGACTTACGGTTCCACTGCAGGGTTCCGGGGGATGACTGACATCCCATCTGTATTGTTCCACAGTGTTACTGTGAGTTATTGTTCCACAGTGATACTGTGAGTACTGTTACTGTTACTGAATACCTGGCGGTAGGGTCTGGCTCAACGCCAGACATCTGGGCCGTGGTCCCGGGTAAGTACGGGACCCACCTAAAGCATGGCCATGTCTCTTCTATTAATTTCAATAACTTAGGACCCTGATTGACACGTGTAGTCGGCGTAGTATGGGATGCGTCTACTGCATGTGACAATTGGTGTTTGCTGACATAATAAATGATAATAAATTGTGAAAAGTCACCTAGAGGGGGGGTGAATAGGTGATATGGCTAATCTATGAACTAAATGCGGAATTTAAAAACTTAATGCAATACACTCAAGTGTGATCAACAAATGATGCACACACAACAAGCCAAGCAATTATGAATGCACAATATGAATAGTTGCAAGGCACAAAGTAAAGAGAGAGATAGAGAGAGAGTCATGGATCAAGCGCAAACAACAAGTTATGTTTCGAGGTTCGAGCACCCAGCTCTACATCCCCGCCTTCGACGCACGAAGAATTTCTAATCCACTAGCTAGTCCACAAAGAACTCTCACAAGGAGTATCCAACTCCTCTCTTTACAACCACAACCTCCTCCTTGAGGCAAGCTCCAATCCAACAAACAATCACCTCACAACTGAGGGATTAGCACAAAGCAAACAAGGATCATCTCACAACTTGAGGGATACAACCCAAGGCACAAAGCAAATAAAGATTGGGTTTTTAACTTGGTGGTTCAACAAGCAACCACAAACAATTTCTTCTCCCACACAAATGTCCTATAGAATGAGATAGTAGATGTTAGCTCAAGTGTGGAGAAAACCAATGGGATGGAAATCAAAATCACAAAGAAAAATCCTTGGGAAAAACTGAAACCAAGATAGAGAAGTTCAATCAAAATCTTTTCCCAAAAGCCCTTTCTTTGATTTTCTAAAACCCTAGCAAAAACACCAAAAGGATTGTTCAATTCAAGTCCAAAAACTTCTTTTGATTGCTTTGAAAACACCAGAGAGTAGGGAAAAATTCGCACAAAAAATCTTAGAGAAAAACTCTTACAAATGGGGTATTTATAGACCCCAGAAAAATATAGCCGTTGGCAGCAATTTTTTGCCAGAAATGTACTGCCGGTCGACCGGTCCGGTCGACCATCCAACGGTCAATTTCTGTCCGTTGGCTGCTACCGGTTGACCGGCCCGGTCGACCCAAACAAACAGAGAGCTCTGCTCTCTGCCGGTCGACCGGACCGGCTCGACCGTCCCAGAGACTCCAAACGTGCACATATCTGTAACGCCCCGATCCCGCGGATACGGGGACGTCACTGCAACGTATATACGCAGGTCAGAAATACCCTCACGTATACACGCTAAGCATCAGTACAGGCAAGAATCAGAGTACGGAAGCAAGTGGTGCATTATACATTCCAACACATGAGTACAATTACAAAGTTATCACCAGAGGTGATCCAATATTACATGATTATTACATCACTGACATGCGCAATAGCGGGATTACAAAGAGATGTACAAGTATGAACAGTAAACGGGCACTCACGAGTTTACAAAAGGAAAACTCGAGAGGCACACAAGGGGCCTGGAAGGATAGAGCTCTGGACGGTCTGCTGGAGATCCACGCTATTGCTGCGCCACTCTGATCAGCAACTGGGAGAATTCGCACGCTCCAAGCTCCATGACCTGGACATGAGGATCCAGGGGAGTCAGATGAAACTCCCCAGGCGAGTGGTGATACGAATGCCAAGTGGCGAGCAAGGATGAGCACAAGTGTGTATACAGGTATAGCAGGTATGAACAGGTATAACATAATCATCATAAAACAGGAAATCCTTTATAAAACCGAGTATGAATAATTCTGATTGTATAGGCTTTGATTACGACTCCGTGAGACTAGTACATCGAAGGAATAATCCAAACAAGGAAACCCTCATCTATATACCTTTATCTCATATCATCGTAATCCAAGTACATACAACCCGAATTATAAAGTGGTCGTAACAGGAACACATATCAGGCATAACAGGAGTACATAACGGGAGTCATAACAGGAGTCCATAACAGGAGTACATGACGGGAATCATAACAGGAGTCTTATATTATTATTACTCGTCTGACTCATATATCTAGGTATGTGTCCGGGTGTACACCCAACACACATACATCCATATATAAGCAAGCCGAGGGTTGTTAACGGAAGCAGATGGAGAACTGATAGCACTTCTTATAGTAGTTCCCATACACCTGGGACCAGCTTGAGGGCCCTAAGTCCCCCTAACACGCATCTTCTGTGGGCCCAAAGTCCCACTAACACGAATCGTCAGTTCAGGTATTCCATTACTATAAGCAAGGTATCATTCCGGCATCCATCACTTCCTCCCATTTCCCGTGCAAGTTGTCCTTTTTATGGCTTATCACGATTATCAGATTACGGGAATAACTGGTCATAACAGGAGATGGCCCTACAGATTCAAGAGGTGGCCCCCACAGATTCAAGAGGTGGCCCCCACCGTGTGGTGTGGCACTTTGTTCCGTGTGGCACTTTGTTCTGAGGGGATGGATTCTAGAGGTGGCCCCACAGATTCAAGAGGTGGCCCCCACCGTGTGGTGTGGCACTTTGCTCTGTGTGGCACTTAGTTCCATACAGGATAACAAGGCAGGATTCCCGTAATGTGATAATCACAAGTCAAGTATTAATATGACAGGGGTACATAACAGGCATAACAGGAGGCAGGTAACCAATCAATGTCGAGAGGTTGTTGATATTAGTCCGGTGGCGAGTCATGTCATGACAAGAGGTCTTGCTAAGTAGTAGCATGTCAGGTGATATACATGTGTTAAATAGTATCATGTAATGACAAGTAGTATAAACAGGAGACAGGCATTAGCATGTAGTAAAGCAGTAGCTGAGCACAACTAAGCGGAGCTGAGCAAGTTGGGATACAGACAGCAAGCAGGATTTATCCCTGGAGCGTCTGGCAAGGTTACCGGGACAACTCGGCTTAAAGTGCGAGTAGAAAATCCGGCAGCATCTCGCCTAGACGAATCTAGTGACAAAGCGCTGAACGCTGATCATGATGACCAGGCGGAGCCGAAAGACCTGACGGTCCCAATCAATTCCCTTTCGGAACAGTGAGTGACCGGAGCTGAACACCGAGAGACCTGCCGGCCGCAATCACTCTCTCTTTCGAGACAGTGAGTGACCGGAGGCTGAACTGAGAACCTGACGGTCCCAATCACGTCTCTGACGAGATAGTGAGGAACGGAGGCTGAAGGATGGAGACCTGCAGTGTTAGTACCACATGTTATAAAGCAGCAAGTACATCACAGGCATAGTATATGTACAGGAATGAAACTACCCTAGTACAAGCATTCGTCACAGAGCAATACATGTCCAGTCATTGGCACTCGGCCATACACAAATACAGGGACTCAGCCCAATACATGATACATGAATACATGAAGGAAACGCATATCGACCCGACGAAGCGGGAAAACCCAAAAGGAGGCGAGAGCGAGAACACTCGCCTAAATCACCGGAAAGCCGAAAAGTCTGGAATCCCTGGAACTCGCGCACGCGCCAATAATATAATATAATATAAATATAGGGAGAGAAGGAGACACAGGGAGACGCGGGCTTGACAGTGAGACGCGAGGGTCGCAGACGCGGGAGTCGCGTCGCAGGAATAACAGACGCGGGAAAGAGCAGACGCGGGAAAGAGCAGACGCGGGGATCGCGTCGCGGAAAGTATCAGACGCGGAAATCACAGACGCGGGAGTCGTGCTGCGAAGATACCACAAACGCGGGGTTGAGATCCGCGTTAGAAACAAACAGAGAAGAGGAAAGGTAACTCCTTTGCTGCGCCCGACGAAGGGAAGTTCGGCCCCAATCCAAAAGGAGGGTACCGGCCCTAAGTCTTGGCAACGGAGAAGAACGCGGCCCCAATCCAAAAGGAGTGGCCGGTTCTAAATCTTGGCAACGGGGAAGAACGCGGACGCGGACGTGGGGTCCGTGCCGCAATAGCACAGGAAGAACACAGACGCGGACTTTAGCTCCGCGTCGTGTTGACACGAGAGGGACACAGACGCGGCGTTGGCTCCGCGCTGCGTCGATACATTAACGCGGAGGCCGCGTTACAGATTGCCTGGACGCGGGGGAGAGATCCGCGTCGGCAAACACGGGAGAGAGACCGGGAGTGAAGGAGAGAGAGTAGAGAGAGAATCTTGGGAGAGAGAGAGAGGGAACCCCAGGAGAGAGAAAGAGAGAGTGTTCAGGGGAGAGAGAGGCAGGACAGGGGGGGCTTGCCCCCCTCTGGTTTCCCGCCCACAGCGCCCCCTGCTGGGGGCGCCCGGCCTGGCCGCCGGCCAGGTGGCGGCGCCGGGCGGCGCCGGCCACCGGCAGAGGAAGGAGGGGGCGCCGCCCCCTCAACAGAGCACAGG
Organism: Agave tequilana; assembly: GCA_038442645.1. Classification (NCBI taxonomy): domain Eukaryota; kingdom Viridiplantae; phylum Streptophyta; class Magnoliopsida; order Asparagales; family Asparagaceae; genus Agave; species Agave tequilana. The sequence continues at coordinate 55,346 of JAVJIF010020014.1, read as the reverse complement.
AGGGGGCTTTGCCCCCCTCCAGCAAAGAGAAAGGGGGGCGCTGCCCCCCCTTCAACAGAAGAAAAGAGAGGGGGCTTGCCCCCCCTCTCAGGTCAAGCACGGGGCCCAGGTGGGCCCCTTGGCCGCCCGCGACCGCCGGCAAGGCGCCGGCGGCGCCAAATCCAGGGGTGGCTCCGGCCACCCCAAAGGTGAGGGAAAGGAGGAGAGTGGGATTTTGTGGTGGTGATGGGTTTGGTGGGTTGGTGGTTGATTTGAAGTGGAGGTGGAGGAATTGAAGGTAATGGGAGGAGGAGGAGATGTAGATGGTTGTGGTGGTGGTGTTTGGGTGGAGGAGATGGTGGATTTGGGGGATGATGAAGAAGAAGAGGAGGTGGAGATGGTGATGATTCTTGAGGAGGAAGGAGATGGAGGAGTTGTTGTTGGTGATGGAGGAGGTGAAGCTTGGCCGGAGTTGGGAGGGGTCCTCGCCGGCGTCGAGGTGCTGGAGGTGGTGGCCGGTGATGGGGTCGGCTGGCTCTCTTGGAGGAGATGAGGAAGAAGAAAGAAATGAGGAGAAGAGAAAAGAAAGAAAAAGGAAAAGAAATAGAAAAGAAAAAGAATTAATGATGGGGAAGTGATTGATGGGAGAGGAGTAGGTGAGGGTGTGGGTGGTGATGGGATGCGGCCCACGGAGGGGAGGGAGTGGCTGCTGGTGGGAGAAGGGAAAGGAAAGAGAAGAAAAGACAAGTTAAATATAATATTATAATATAGTCGCGAAAATCGACTGTTCCAGAATCCCTCCGAAAAATCCTCAAAAATAGCAAATATTATTCTAAGATGTTTGGTGAAATCGGATTCGAAAAATATAATGTAGTTTTCAAAATAAAAATCCTGGAATCTTCCGGCGATACCGGTCGATACCGACACCGATAGAATTTTCATAAATTCATAAAATCCTCAGAAAAAGTATTTAGATAGGAAATGTGATTTTAAGAAATAATGTCTAAAGGCACTTTTAGAAATTCCAAACGTTCGTAAATTAAAAATCCGGGAATCGGTCAGCGGTATTGATCGACACCGGTTTTGAAGATTTTCAACTTAATCAAGGAAAATTCCAGAAAATCATAGAAAATCTAGAATATTGAAAAATGATGTTTAAAACTAAAATCGGTCAAATCGGAATACCAGAATGTCCAATCGAACAATACCCTGGGATCGGGCCCTCGGTTCAGACTAGGGCTGACTCCGAGTCCACGAATCCAAATCCAAGACAAAACGATCATATCAATAATTCATAATACAAAACAAATACAAGAAGTAAATCGAAAAAATACGATCGAAAAATCTGAATACGCAACTAAGTACGTATTCCGGGAGCGGGGTGTTACAATATCTGTGCACGTCGGTTGACCGGCCCGGTCGACCGACTTCAGCTTAGTGGACTATGTTAGTTGACTTAGTCGACTGGTGAAGCCCGGAACAGAAAACTGGGTTAAAAACATGTTTAAAAATTCTTTTATCTTTTTTAAAAATCACCAAAAATAGTTTTATCATTTTGCATTGATATATAAACATGTGGTAAAAAGTTTAGCTCAAATATCAATCAATATGAACTATTTTTGTGTCTTATCATTTTTACCAAAAACCAAAAACTGTATTTTCTAAAACTTGAATTTTGAATAGAAAATACGTTTTGTCCAAAACTCTTCCAAATACAAAAACATGATATTTAAACAACATTGAAGCATGATGTATATGGATATAATCCTATATACATGAAACATATGCATATCATAGTTGTTGACTTTAATTCCAAAAAATAAGTTTTGTTAAAACACAAAACCTAAAATACATGAAATAGGTATATCAAAGTAAGTTTGTCTAAGAGTTGAAGCATGCATGTATATAGAACAAATCTAATATACATTAAACCATGTAAACTTGTTTTGATATAAAATCTATTCATGCAAACCAAGATCGGTTAAACCAAAAACCGAAAACCAAAACATGAAACGTGTGTGTTGTGAACTTGAGCTTATCATACTATTCTAATCTTTACAATTAGGATCTAAACACAAAACTAAACTATGGTACCGATGTCTTCTTGTAGAGCGCAATCTCCAAGCCGACTCGATCCAAAACTCTTTGATCCACCGAGCAAGTGCTATATATGATCTTTGACGCTCGGGCTCTTGAATCACCATGTGGGTAGCTTCCAAATCATCTTGTAGAAGCTAATAACCTACTAATAACTTGATAAATGATCTGAAACTAAAATCACAAGATATTTAGTACACATAACTACATGAGTTAATCATCATCAAAACTAGAGTGGAAGGCCTTGGGCCAACAATCTCCCCCTTTTTGATGATGACAAAACTCATGGAGTTATATATGCATGGATTAAAGTTAAACTTCAAAGAAGCTCCCCCTTAACTCATGCATAGGATAAACAAATAGATGTGCAATGTAAGCTCTTAAACATGTATGCATCAACATGCATAAAACACATAAAGATCTAAAACATGCTCTTGATACCAATTAAACTAAACACATAAACATGCTCTAGATACCAATGAATTTTCAAAAACGAACAAACATGTTCTTGATACCAATTAGCAAAAACAAATAAACATGCTCTAGATATCAAATTAAACTAAATATCAATATATGCAAAACAAAACTAATGATCTCTTATACAAGCTCTTGATACCAAAACTAAACAAACTAAAACATGTTCTTTAAATAATGCTTTGGATACCAATTGAACTTAATATAAAAACATTAAAAACATAAAACATGCATATACAAACATGCATATAAACTCAACTCAAAATCTCTCTCCCCTTTTTGTCAATCATCAACAAAGGGGTTAAAACAAAACTAATGAAAACATATTCTTTTTATATTCAAAACAGGAATCAAAAACAAGGGATGTTCTTCCCCTTTTTGTCTAAACACAAATATGATACCAATTAGAAGAAAATGTGTCAAGGAAGTGCATATTGATACCATTAAAAATGAAACTATACAATTGAAAAACAAAAATCTTGATACCAATTGATAAGTAAACAACATACCAATTGAAAATAAACAATCTTGATATCTAAACATAAATGTTGATACCAAAAGAAATTAAACATAGATCTTAATAAAAACAAATTTGATTTTGATACAAATTGAAATTTTTCCAATTGAAATTATTATTCTCTATCATAAAGTAAGGGAGTGGAATACTAAATACCAATGAAAGAACAAATGCAAGATTTTCTCCCCTTTATGAAATACCAATAAAAACTATGATAAGGCTCGAATTAAGATACAATTGAAAACTAAATCAATTGAAACAAGGTTGAAGCTCAAGCTTATCATAAACAAAATCATGTGCTTAAAGATATAGGATATAATAAGCACAAATAAAATATATATATGTATGAAAAGTAGATACCAATGGAATTGATATTCTTTGAAATGAAAGCATACATACATACAAATATATGAGTATACAAGAAATGTCAAGATTGATACCAATTGAAAGAATTCAATGATACCAATAGAAACAACAATAAGATCAAGTGTATATCTCATATTCCTACCACCATTTCATGTTCAAGTTGACTATGATTTTCACTATAAAGCATACATGAGTATGATCTCCCATCCAACCACCCGTAGATGGTAGGGGTTTTCAAAAATAGATTTGCAAATATAGTATATTTGAAAACTACTACCAAGGAAGAATATCACAACTAGTTATATGAATCAACTAGTATGAGATCCGTCAAACAATGGACAAACCAAAAGATATTTCATGAAACATGAAAATCACATGATCACTAAACACTCAAAAACCATATAGCACAATTCATACTCATGAAAACTAAGTCATGAGAAAACATTAAATAAGGTGAGTGTACAAGTGTTGTGAGAGACATATCAACATGAAAATGGACAATCAAGCTCAATATTACAAACATGAAATTCATGTGAAATCACCAATTGAAATCATCTTAAAAATATGAGATTCATCATACATGTGAAATCACCTAGAAACATGAAAATCATCGAAACATGATTTAAACTTCAAGGCATATGTATGTCATGTACAAACTAAAGTATACATACATATCCTAAACACAATGAGTCCACAAAAGTATATGCATGAAAGCACGTGGCTCAAGGATGTATATGTATAAATGATAGTTTGGACAAGATGGACATATACATGAAGTTAAAACAAAACATGTAAAATGATGAATACAAGTCAAATGCAAGAATCATTAAAACTAGACTATACTAGTACATCAAGTGAATACAAATGAGCGTTCAAACACAAACATATATAAAGGTTTATTTGTAGCTCACTAGTTGTACAAGTATAAATCCTAATCTTAATGAAAACTAACATTAAAGCAAGTAGTCAAATCATGAAGCATAAAACGGGTCAACAATCAACATGATCATGATAATCAAAAACACGAATTATTAAAACAAAAAGTCATAGTCAACCATATGATTAGCATGACAAAGACATGTGCATTAGATCTATGATTAACATGATAGCTAAAACATAAAGAGAACACAAAATATGGGTCCATACTAAACATGGGTGATCTCAAAAGCTATACATGCATGTCAAGGGTCTAATAAACATGGCATTCAATCATACTAAACAAAACATGAGTCATCAAAATAAAAATCATACAATCATAAACATCCAAATGGTCATAATGCATATGCATGTGCATTAGATCTAGGGCATACATGTTAGTTCTAAATAAGGTGAGAACACTAAATATAGATCCATATGAAACATGGGTGCTCAAGTAACTAAACATGTATAACACTAATCTAGTCAACATGACATAAGCATAATGAACAATAAAACAATACATGCCATAGAAAGATGAACATGAAAAACATGCAAATAAAAATAGGAGTTAGAGAATGATACCAAACCGATGAAAGTGCATCTCTAGTTCTCCAAACCAATGGTGGTCCTTTCCACCAAATCTCCTTGAGAGTGAAGCATCCAAATGGTTCTCTTTTAAGCTTAGAACGCATCCACCTCAAGGCACCAACACTCTCACGTGATGCGAGAGCTTCCACCTACATCAAAAGTCAAAGAGGTGGTTTTTGGTACCCATTTTCTTTTGGGTTCATAGGGTTAGTATCCTTTCTAACCCAAACAAGATTAGTTGCTAAATTTCATGATAAATACGATCATAACAAAATCTAGCAAGATGATCTTTTCGGCCACAATGTGTACATGTGTACACATGAGCATACATGTCATGATTGTGTCCGTGATGGGCATGTGTATGCCGTGTTGGGTGTGCATGCATAGTTGGAATTGTTTCTTGCGAACCAAGGATTCCAAACGAGTGTGGTTCATGGCACAATGGCTCAAAGTGGAGCCCAAACTATCAACACTCATCTTCAAAACATTTATATCATTATCAATAGTGGAAGATAAAGTGGAGCATGCAATAGGTGTGCTAGAATAAGAAGCTACACTAGCATGACAAACATGAATATCAATCTCATTTTGTAAAGATTCATTTTTCTTTAAAACCAAATCCAACTCTTTTGAAATTGAATCAATTTATTTTTCAAAACAAGATTATCTTTAAAAGTGAAATCCAATTTGAAGATAAAATCTCATTGTGCTTCACAACATCATCACAATCATTTTTGCTTTTTAAAACTTCAATCTCATTAAGGGCAAGGTCTAGTTGAGATCTTAGTGAGTCACATTCACTAGTGATCTCTTCCTTCTCTTGTAAAAACAATTCAAAATTAGAACACAAATCCTTTAATTCATTTTCAAAACAAGGTTGTTTCTTTTAAAAGATTGTGTTTTCCATAAACTTTTCAAGCTTTTGAGCAAGTTCCAAATTCAATGTTTGAACTTCAAAACAACCATGGCAATAGGAACTAGAGCTATCATCTAATTGAGTGTCTGATTGTACCTCAAGGGAGTTATTCTCTTGGACCATGAAGCAATGCTCTTCGGACTTTCTCTCTTGGATCTCCTCATCTTGTTAATAATCCTTGGAAGCTCGGGAGACGTCAATAAGCTCCAAACTGCAAAAGCCGAATCATAATGATCAAACACGGGTAAAAGATGTTCACTAAGAGATGCTCTAAGTGTTTTAAGTGCTAGTGCATTAGCCTTTTATGCTTGCTACTATTAGGGAATGATTCCATAGTGGAGGCTTGATAAACTAGATGTCCTAGGCTTTTAAATGTCTACTCATATTGGCCTTCCAAGCATCAAGTCTAATATGGTCAAACATAGGAGGGCTATCCATGAGTGCAACCTAAATGTGTGCAAATGAACAATGCAAATGAAGATTAGCAAAACCAAGATCTCACTCCTAGGTGGTTAAACCTAAATATCAGGAGCGCTAGCTCTGATACCAATTGAAAAGTCACCTAGAGGGGGGGTGAATAGGTGATATGGCTAATCTATGAACTAAATGCGGAATTAAAAACTTAATGCAATACACTCAAGTGTGATCAACAAATGATGCACACACAACCAAGCCAAGCAATTATGAATGCACAATATGAATAGTTGCAAGGCACAAAGTAAAGAGAGAGATAGAGAGAGAGTCAATGGATCAAGCGCAAACAACAAGTTATGTTTCGAGGTTCGAGCACCAGCTCTACATCCCCGCCTTTGACACACGAAGGATTTCTAATCCACTAGCTAGTCCACAAAGAACTCTCACAAGGAGTACCCAACTCCTCTCTTACAACCACAACCTCCTCTTGAGGCAAGCTCCAATCCAACAAACAATCACCTCACAACTTGAGGGATTAGCACAAGCAAACAAGGATCACCTCACAACTTGAGGGATACAACCCAAGGCACAAAGCCAAACAAAGATTGGGTTTTTAACTTGGTGGTTCAACAAGCAACCACAAACAATTTCTTCTCCCACACAAATGTCCTATAGAATGAGATAGTAGATGTTAGCTCAAGTGTGGAGAAAACCAATGGGATGGAAATCAAAATCACAAAGAAAAATCCTTGGGAAAAACTGAAACCAAGATAGAGAAGTTCAATCAAAATCTTTTCCCAAAAGCCCTTTCTTTGATTTTCCAAACCCTAGCAAAAACACCAAAAGGATTGTTCAATTCAAGTCCAAAAACTTCTTTTGATTGCTTTGAAAACACCAGAGAGTAGGGAAAAATTCGCACAAAAAATCTTAGAGAAAAACTCTTACAAATGGGGTATTTATAGACCTCAGAAAAATATAGCCGTTGGCAGCAATTTTTGCCAGAAATGTACTGCCGGTCGACCGGTCCGGTCGACCGTCCAACGGTCAATTTCTGTCCGTTGGCTGCTACTGGTCGACCAGCCCGGTCGACCCAAACAAACAGAGAGCTCTGCTCTCTGCCCGGTCGACCCGGCCGGTCGACCGTCCCAGAGACTCCAAACGTGCACATATCTGTGCACGTCGGTCGACCGGCCCGGTCGACCGACTTCAGCTTAGTCGACTATGTTAGTTGACTTAGTCGACTGGTGAAGCCCGGAACAGAAAACTGGGTTAAAAACATGTTTAAAAATTCTTTTATCTTTTCTAAAAATCACCAAAAATAGTTTTATCATTTTGCATTGATATATAAATATGTGGTAAAAAGTTTAGCTCAAATATCAATCAATATGAACTATTTTTGTGTCTATCATTTTTACCAAAAATCAAAAACTGTATTTCTAAACTTGGATTTTGAATAGAAAATACGTTTTGTCCAAACTCTTCCAAATACAAAAACATGATATTTAAACAACATTGAAGCATGATGTATATGGATATAATCCTATATACATGAAAACATAGCATATCATAGTTGTTGACTTTAATTCCAAAAAATAAGTTTTGTTAAAACACAAAACCTAAAATACATGAAATAGGTATATCAAAGTAAGTTTGTCTAAGAGTTGAAGCATGCATGTATATAGAACAAATCTAATATACATTAAACCATGTAAACTTGTTTTGATATAAAATCTATTTATGCAAACCAAGATCGGTTAAACCAAAAACCGAAAACCAAAACATGAAGCGTGTGTGTTGTGAACTTGAGCTTATCATACTATTCTAATCTTTACAATTAGGATCTAAACACAAAACTAAACTATGGTACCGATGTCTCTCTGTAGAGCGCAATCTCCAAGCCGACTCGATCCAAAACTCTTTGATCCACCGAGCAAGTGCTATATATGATCTTTGACGCTCGGGCTCTTGAATCACCATGTGGGTAGCTTCCAAATCATCTTGTAGAAGATAATCACCTACTAATAACTTGATAAATGATCTGAAACTAAAATCACAAGATATTTAGTACACATAACTACATGAGTTAATCATCATCAAAACTAAAGTGGAAGGCCTTTGGGCCAACAAATTGTTTATAGCATATTATGACTGACTATATCACCTGACTGTGCATAGGTACACTATGATAGACATATATTTGTACGTAAGACCAGATTTGTATACCAGACTAGTGACATGCTAGGTTACACATCTAGACATTAGTTGTTCCCGTCATCATGATATCAGTTGTTGTTACAGTTATTTTTACTGTCTTTTATCTGTACGCTTATTTATGTTATTGTTATTCAGTGATTGTTTATCATGTTATGTAGTTATCTTATGATTGCCGTTTATCTTGTTATTATTTTGTGCACATTGTTTATATGCAGTCCTCTTTACACACACACTCACCAGGTCGCTTTTTAACGACCTTAGATTTGCACGTCCAGATATTGGACGCTTTGTTTCTATTGTGCAGGTGTTCGATGAGACGATACGCTTTGCGAGGAGCTGGACGCTCTCCCTTTTGATTCTGTTATTCTTGCATTTTTTATTCTTGCTATTATTCTTTGATTCTTGTATATCACACTTAGCTTCTATTTCATTCCTTATTTCATCTGGGATCATGTGTAGTCATTATATGTATTATTGCAGTGATCGTTAATATGATGGTTAGATTTATAGCTTGTTCAGGTTAATTTAGGCTTAGCGTGTATACGTGGAGTATTTTCCTCGCGTATATACGTCGCCGACTCTCGTCGCGACTCCGTTTTCCCGTATTTTGGGAAGCGGGGCGTGACAAAGAGCCTGGTTTAAGCTGCGTGAAAACTTCACTTGAAACTTATTTTAGATAAATCAATTTTCTTTGTGTAAGTTAATCATGTCAAATTTCTCGAGTATTTGTGCTTGTGATAGCATGTGTTAGATGTGAGATAGATAGTTGATCTTGCATAAATGTGTTTGAAAAACACCTAGAGGGGGGGTGAATAGGTGTTAATGCTAATCTAGAAACTAAATGCGCTAAATGCGAAAGCTTAAACAAATTATGCAATCACACTTAATACAACCAACAAGTGTAGCCGAATTCCCCGTGAAGGGCTCTGGACTAACTCCTCTTGATTCCCCTAGATATGGGTTGAGGTGTTATATGAAGCTCTTGTGGTTAAGTACAAGTGAGGCACACACACAAGCAAGCCAAGCATATAAGAATGAGCAATATGAAATAATGCAAGGCAACACGAGCAATATGAAATAATGCAAGGCAACACAAGCAATATGAATAATATGAATGAAGTAAAAGATGCTTTGCACAAATAAAAGAGAGAGTTAGAGAGACAATGGATCAAACGCTAACAACAAGATATGTTTCGAGGTTCGAGCCCCTAGCTCTACATCCCCGCCTTCACCACCGTGAAGGATTTCAATCCACTATCTCCCACCGAGGGAACCTCCACCGAGGAGGATTTGTTACAACAATGGGAGTACCGAACTCCTCTCTCAAACACCGCCTCACAACCGAGGGGTAGGCCCTTAGCCAAACAACAACCAACACCTCTACCGAAGAGGGTTACAAAACAAACTCCACCTCTCACTAGAGGGAGCAAACAACAATCTCAACCTCTACCAAAGAGGGAGCAAACTAATCACCCGATCAACCTCTACCAAAGAGGGATACAATAAAAGCAAGGGTGTTTACAACTTGGAGGCTACAACAACCTCAAACAATCTCTTTCCACAAAATAAAGATCCTAATAGATTAGGATGGAAGATATAGCTCAAGTGAAAAAACTAGGTGTTTGGAAAACAAAAACTCAAAGAAAACACTTGGGAAACTCTTTGTAAATGATAGAATTGAAGAACGAAACAAATCTCCCAAATTCTATTTTCTTTGATTTTCCCAAACCCTAAAACAAATAAGATTGGAAGTTTAAAGCCCAAAAACACTTTGAAAACTTGTTTTTAACACTGGGAAAAACAGGAATCTTTCTCTTGTAAAAACCTTATCAAAATCCCCAAAGAGATGGGGTATTATAGCCAAACAGAAAAACTAGTCGTTAGGCTGATCTGGCAGCCTGACAGGCTTGCGGTCGACCGGCCCGGTCGACCGCCAACGGTCATAAATATGACCGTTGGGCAATCCGGTCGACCGCACGGCCGACCGCCCAGATAAAGAGAGCAGACTTCTCTGCTCCGGTCGACGCTCGGTCGATCGCCAGATACAGAGAGCAAGGCTCTCTGATCCGGTCGGCCGACCGGCCGACCGGCCCACTGTGCCAGCAGACGTGCACAGGTCTGTGCACGTCGGTCGACCGCCCGGTCGACCGGCATGGCCTGTCAGCACAGTTCTGGGTCAGAAACTGGGTCAGAAAAACAGTTAAATATATTTCTAAAAATTCTTTTATCTCTTCTAAAAATCCCCAAAAATAGTTTTATCATTTACATTGATACATAAACATGTGATAAAAAGTTTAGCTCAAATATCAAGCATATGAAACTATTTTTGTGTTTTAACATTTTTACCAAAAACCAAAACTTATATTTTATCAAACTTTGATTTTTCAATACATGAATAGGAAAGTCAAAATAAGTTTGTATAGGAAGTTTAGCATGCATGTATAAAATGAATCTACTATACATAAACCAATTAAACTTGTTTTGATCAATCTATTCATGAAAACCAAATCCAAACATAAAACGTGTGTGTTGTGTACTTGAGCATATCAACTATACTTATCTTTACAAATGGATCTAAACACACTAAAACAAAAACTAGGATACCTAAGTCTTCTTGACGATCTTCAATCTTCAAGCCGACTCGATCCCAAACGTGATCCACCGAGTGCAAAGGTATGATCTTGATGCTCGGGCACTGGAATCACTTGTGAAAGGCTTCAAAACTCCTTTGTTGAAGCAATCACCAACTAATATCTTGCTAAATGATCTGAAACTAAAATCACAAGATTATTAGTAAACATAACTACATGAGTTAATTATCATCAAAACTAGAGAGGAAGGCCTCCGGGCCAACAGTGTTTAGAGGTATATCGTAAATATTTAATTTTGAGTTGACATTAGAGATAGTTTTTAATAGTTAGTGATATCAAGATATGTATTTTCAAAGATGTATTATTGAGTTAATGGTGATGATCATGATAAGTTGGTAATATATTAGTATTGCATCATTTTTGTGGATGCTGAGAGGGGTACTCTCGAGTTTATATTGTTGTGTTTTCATATATGCAGGCGATGTCAAACCGAAATTGATATATGATATGTAAGTAGGCTGTGTGAGCCGAAATTTGTATTATTATGTTGCGTGGGTGATTGTTGGGTTGATATATAATGTATTTGGATTGAATTAAGCCGTGTGGGCAGATTATAATATATGTTGTATTGGGCAAGTGGCAAAATACATAGGAGATGTTGCCGAAATTTCAAACTTTATATGACAAGAAAATTATTCTCCTAAATTGCGGATTGGCAAAGGATTAAAGTAATGAAATTTGGGGTCGTTACAGGTTTGGTGCCTTATTGCGTTTGGTTATGAAAATCTAAATCCTATTGGATAGTAACTTAAGTTTTGAGCTTTGGGTCACAATATTTACTATTACTAAACTACTTTCTTATTCTTAATTATTATCCTATCTTATTTATTTATTTAATTAATGCCTCTTAATATCACATAGTTTTAAGGTATTTACAGCTGGCCTGACGATGATGATGACGAATTTGTTGACCTAGCCTGATGATGATGACGAATTTGCTGAGGATGAGTACGAGGAAGGCAATGTGATGGAGATTAATTAAACTTGAGATTTGTTATCTCTCTCTCCCCTCTTTGTTTTGTATAGCTGGAAAATTTTGTATTTTTCTTTTTAATTGTTATTTTTTTGATGGAATAATTAAACTGGAGATGTTTAGACGAGGTAGGAGAAGGAAAGGGTGCCATCAGAAGAGGCAGTGGCAGAGAGGGTGCCATCAGAGGGTAATATAGAAATTTCACATTTTATAATAGAAAATTAGAAATCTATTTTTAATTCTCTTTAACTAATTGTCGGGTGTTATGAAACATGGCTGCCTACCTTTACTGTGCACTATTAATGAGTTTACTATGCGCTGATGCAAGCGATGACGCAAACGTGCACTATGCGCTGAGGCAAGCGATGACGCAAGCGTGCATAGTGACTGCATAGTACCCCAAAGTTTTTCTATAAATAGGCCCTTCCTGATCATTTCAATGTACACACTTCAAAAATCAATAAGAATTTCTACTTCTACTCTGTCTCTAGAAATCTCTGTTTTGGTATTATATTTCTCAGAGTTTTACAACACGTTATCAGCACGATCACTCTAGCTCTGTCCCCAGCCCCTACCTTCGTCAGCTCAGGAAAAAAGTTCTACCACACAAGTCTCTACCTCCATTAGCTTAAGGTAAAACTTGTCACGAGCTTCTACTTCCATTGCTCAAGAAAAAGTCCCATCACAAGTCTCAGCCTCTACCTCTACAATCTCAAGGTAAAATGGCAAGTTACTATACTTATAATATTCGCATAACACCATTACTATAATGAAAGGAGGCTCTGGCACCTATTTATAGAAATGTGATGTGATTACGAAAAACTGGATTATTATACTAATTATGTTCATATAACACCACTACTATAATGAAAGGAGGCTCTGCCACCTATTTATAGTAAAGTGATGTGATTATGATATCTTACTAACCTCTAATTGATGCTTGCGTGGATTAAACCCCAAGCTACCAATATTGCATATTTTATTACTCTGTTATTTATATCTATATAAACACCCACTGAAAGTTTACCGAGTAGCGTGGTGTGCCAATATTTATTTCAATAATATTACTTTATTAATTATGTTTGCAAAACACCTACCAAGTAGAGTGGCGTGCCTATATTATATGTAGTACAATGCATTTATTTTATCATTTCCTTAATTACAATATTTAAATATAAAATCCAAATTGCTTTTCTCTCTCCCCCAACGGCTATAAACCCCAACGGCTATAAACGGCTAGTTTTCACCCTATAAATTGGTGAATTCTAAACCACATAACTCACTTCCACAATCTCTCTTCATTCTCAAATTTTTCATCATCTCCAGAAGCTTTGTGTTCGAGTTTTTCGCAAGATGCTTAACCTATTTTTGAAGTTTATTATTGCCGTCATCATCATCAATACTTCTATCGTTTTTCTTGGAGATATGAATCCAAATGAATTTTACCTGTACCTTTTAATTTTAATGTTCACCTTCCCTCTTTTGATTGTAGCTATTATGATTGACATGTAAGTTTTTCTATTATTGAGAAATAAAATATTGTGATTCTAATTATTTTTATATTTTGTTATAGTTATCACCATGTCAAACTTTACAAAGCTTGAGTTCATTCCAATTGATATCACGGGAAGGAACTATATGTCTTGGGTTATTGATATTGAGATGCTTCTCGAGTCAATGGGTCTCACTGAAACTATTAAAGAAATAAACTCTACGACGTCACAAGATAAGGTAAAGGCGACGATCTTTATCCGCAGACATCTTGATGAAAGTTTAAAATGTGAATATCTCACTGTAAGAGACCCAAGTGTCTTATGAAAAAATCTCAAAGAAAGATTTGATCATCAAAAGGAAATTGTGCTCCCTGCCACGCGTGATGAATGGAATGCTTTGAGCTTCCAAGACTTCAAGAAAGTCAGCGATTATAACTCTGCAATGTTCAGAATAGTATCCCAATTAAAATTCTGTGGGGGTGAATATCACAGATGAGAAATGCTGGAGAAGACTTACTCCACATTTCATGCATCTAATATAACGCTGCAACAACAATATAGGTTGCGTGGTTTTAAAAAATATTCTGAACTAATTTCATCTCTTCTTGTGGCAGAGAAGAATAATGAGCTTTTGATCAAAAATCATCAGTCTCGTCCTACTGGTTCAGCAGCATTTCTAGAAGTAAATGTTGCATTTTCTAAAAATTATGGACGAGGATATAATTATGTCGTGGCCGTGGACGTGGTCGTGGCCGTGGCCATGGACGTGGCCGTGGACGCAGTCGAAATGATTTTTACAACCCTTCACAGAATAACGCGATCCATAAGAAGCATCATGTAGAAAGACATGATAAAGGAAAAGATGTTCGTGAAAGTTCTCTTCGGAATCCTGAAGATTCCTGTTATAAATGTGGCTCCAAAGGACACTGGTCTCGAGTGTGCCGAACGCCGGAGCACCTTTGTAAGCTTTACAAGGCATCTTTGAAAGGAAAGAGAAAGAAGAGAATTTCACTGAACATGATGATCCTATGGATGATTCAACTCATCTTGATGCTTTAGATTTTACTGATGATTTTGTTGATTTTTCAACCCATCATGACACTGGTGATAATTAGACACATGATTGTATTATCATATTTTGTTATTTGTAATTTTAAATTTATCTTTGAATGAAATATTTTACTTACAATAATATGTTTCAAATTTTATTCTCACCAAATTATTTATTTTGCATGAAGCTTGATAAGGATTATTCTAATGATGAAGTCAAGACCAAAACTGGAGAGATTTGCATACCGGATAGTGGTACAACACATAACATAAAAGGTACTTCTCTGATTTAAAACCAACAAAGGCAATCATCAATACAATATCAGGTCCTGTAGACTTGATTGAAGGGACTGGTAAAACCAGCTTTATATTGCCAAATGGAACAAAGTTTTTTATAAAAAATGCTTTGTTTTCACCAAAATCCAAAAGAAATTTGTTGAGTTTTAATGATATATATCTTCATGGATATGATACTCAGTCTGCAACTGAAGAAAATATGAAGTATATGTATCTTACTACTTATGTATCAGGAAAGAAGTGCATATTAGAAAAACTACCAAAGCTTTCCTCAGGATTGCATTATACATATATAAATGTGATAGGGTCACATATAGTAGTTAAGAAGATAAAGAGACATTAACTCTGTGGCATGATCGTTTAGGTCATCCTAGTTCAATGATGATGCGAAGAATTATTGAGAATTCACATGAACATACATTAAAGGGCCAGAAGATCCTTCAAACTAATAAAAATTCCATGTGAAGCTTATTCTCTAGGAAAATTAATCATGAGACCATCACCATCTAAAATAAAAACAGAATCACCTACATTTCTTAAACGTATCCAAGGTGATATCTGTGGGCCTATACACCCACTGTGTGGACCATTTCGATATTTTATGGTATTGATAGATGCCTCTAGTAGATGGTCACACGTTTGTTTATTGTCAACTCGCAATGTGGCATTTGCGAGATTTCTTGCTCAGATAATTAGATTACGAGCGCAATTTCCTGATTATACAATTAAGAAAGTTAGACTTGACAATGCTGGTGAGTTTACGTCTCAAGCTTTTAATGATTATTGTATGTCAATTGGAATAGTTGTTGAACATCCTGTTGTCCATGTACATACACAAAATGGTTTGGCTGAGTTACTAATTAAGCGCCTCCGGCTTATTACTAGACCATTAATAATGAGAACAAAACTTCCTATTTCTGTATGGGGTCATGCAGTTTTACATGCTGCATCATTAATTCGCATCAGACTAAGTGCATATCATGAATACTCCCCTCTACAATTAGCATTTGGTCAAGAACTAAATATTTCCCATCTTAAAATTTTTGGTTGTGCGGTATATGTACCGATTGCTCCACCACAGCGTACAAAGATGGGTCCTCAAAGAAGACTGGGAATATATGTCGGCTATGAATCTCCTTCTATTATAAGATATCTTGAGCTTAAAACCGGTGATGTTTTTACGGCTCGGTTTGCCGATTGCCACTTCAATGAGGTAATTTTCCCAGCATTAGGGGGAGAAAAGAAACAACTTGTAACCCCTGATCTCTGATGTACTTATCACAGTATCAGTACTCGATACGACGTATAAAATTAATTTAACCTTTCTATTAGTCAGATTGAGCCGATTTTAGTTTCAGATATTATTTGTCAATATTTTAGATTTTTCAGAATTTTCTGAAAATTTTCTAGATTATTTTGGAAAATCTCCGTAGTCGGTGTCGAACGATACCGAGAATCGGCTCTATGATTTTGAATTTACAAATGGAGTAGAATTTGGAGAATCCGCTGTTACCTTATGTCTTAGAATCACATTAGCTACGTATTGGTATTTTTGGGAATTTTTCTGAATTTATCAAAATTGGGTCAAACCGTGTCGCCCGGTGTCGGTAATACACTTCTGGATTTTTAACTTACAACTCGGACTTTATTTTATGAATCTGATTTCACATTCCTCCATGTAATATTCTCTATTTTCTGTAATTTTTGGGAACCTTTCAGAGCTAGTAAATTTTAACCCAATAAAATAATAATAAACTATCCTTTTTCTATTTTTCTATTTTTCTTTTTCTTTCGTTTTCTTCTCCTTTCTTCCAGAGTTCTCCTTCACCGCCATTTTTCTACCACCTCACTCTCCCCTATAAAAATTCTCTCCCCCCCTCTCTCTCTTTCTTTCTCTCTCTCTCTCTCTCACACTGTCTCACTCTCCATCTCTCCCTCTCTCTGGCCCAGACGGGCGACCTGACCCATGCTCGCGGCCAGGCCAAACCGGCCAAGCGCCGCCCGGGCGCTGCCGACCCCCAGCCCGGCACGCTGCCAGTGGCGCGCGTCCCTGGCCGGGCGCCACCGCGCCCCCAGCCCAGGGCGCCACCCTCTCCTTCTTCCTCTTTTCTTCTTCTTCTTCTTCTTCTCCTTCTTCTTCTCTTTCCTTTTCTTTTCTCTTCTTTCCTCTCTCCATCTCTCTGTTTCTCTCTCTCCATCTCTCCGTTTTCTCTCTCTCTTCCCGCCGGCGGGGGAAAACCGCCGTCGGCGAAGCTGACCCGGCGCCGGCGAGGGGCCGTCGCGGGCAGAGGAGCGCGGCAGCAGCAGTTGCTGCTGCCGCTGCTGTTATATATTTATGGGTTCGGGTGGAAACCCGAACCCATAATCCACCTAAACCCTAACCCAATTAACCCTTTGAAACCTGTTAACCCATTAACCCATTTACGTAGGTTATGGGTTTGGGTATTGGATCCAAACCCGACCCGTTAACAGCCCGAACCCGCATCCGCAACCCAATAAAGGTAATATTATAGAAAACCCCCTGATAAATTATATTATTTGCAATTGATATATTTTTATTGCATATTTAACCCATTTCTATTACTTTTAGCGTTCGGGCGATATCGGGAGCATCTGGACTCCGTTTTGGACGATCCTGGAACCGTTGCGATTGTGGGAAAGAGAGCTACCTTTCCATGGCCAGTTTGTGAGTGTTTTTCTTTTATAAATTATATTTTTACCATGTTTAGTGAAAGTGATTGATTGAGTAATTAATAAAACTTGATTATCGGTAAAGCATTATAATTATTGTTTACTCAGTAAATCCCTGGAATTAAAACATAATAAAACTGATTTATTATATGGGATGATTGGTTAGTTAACGAGATTTTCGAAGTTCATAAGTAAAACTAACCACAAACTTGATAATTAAAATAGATCATTATGTTTATACTTTGGTGGGACCTACCGTATTCATAAGATAGTAATAGTGAGTATAATTAGAAGTATTTAACACTCGAATAGATGATATAGCCGTATTACACTGGACACGATAGTTTACATACAGTGCATTATATATTCACGTCCATCTGTTATATAGAGACTTGTTAGACTAAACAGTAATGTGCATACACTCGGAACACCGTGACTTACATATCCTGTCACACGGGACACTGTTATCTCATGTACATGTATCACCGTTACACATACTATGACATGCCACACTATTATTTCGTATTCATATCTCACCGATATATAGCTGCACCACTTCACGGAATACCGTCATTTCATATATTGTTATCATCGTACATGGATTCTCGGCATATCACTGTTACACATGCATGCATGGTTTCTATATTCTTGTCATATGGATCACCTTTCATATTGCATGTCATACTCATGTATTCCTGTTACATGATTGTTTCCCGTTACTGTTATTGATATTCCCGTTACTGGATACATGAGCCGTTGATATGCGATGTGTGGAATCCCACATCTATTGTTTCCCGTTTCTCGTTATCGTGTTTTGTGTTATCAACAGAGTTCATGTTATGTTATCGTGTTACATGTACCATATCCTGTACTTGTTCCTGATATACTGTATAGTGAACGATAATAAAGAGAACTTGGGTATGGGGAGACTTGATGGTTGACTAGGTCTTGTCGGGTGGATGTCTGGATCCATTGTTTGTTCCACTGCAGGGGACGGGGTAGTGCTGGCTACCGTCTGTTATAGCTCATGAGCTCCCATTTCCCGTTATTGTTTTAGCTCATTGAGTTCCCGTTACATGTTACAGCCTTAGCGGGCTGGCCCTGGTCTCAGCAGCCAGGGGTCTGTTAAGGCCGTTGTCCCGGGTATGCACGGGATACACCCACCTGACTAGAGCTCCTCGACCATGGGTTTCCAATGAACATAATAAAACAGTATACACAATAGTGACATCGGGAACACTTGTTATTTGGTCACTCTCTCGTTTGGATAATGGTACCCGTATGCCATGTCCGGATGGGTTCGACTGGAGTGCGGGCTCCAGTATGAACTGCCAGTGGTATGGGACACTGGAAGAGATTGATTAAAATAGCAGGCGGTACTGATTGCTACTATTAGATAAATAACATGACTTGCCTGATACATGTATACTATTATTTAGTTATACTTGTTACTGTACCTGATCATTTATCCGCTCTCATGTTACATGTATACTTTGTTACTTTACCTGGTATATGTTACACTTACATGTATTCTGTTTTCTGTATACCTTGCAGACATCATTACTGTCTATGCACAGCATCGTATTATAGTATTATTGCATATGCCCATCAGCATGTTCACTTCTATCACGTCACCACTAGCATGTTCATTTCTATCACGTTACCACTAGACAACATTATTTATTATATAAACTGGATACGACTATAGACATGACCCGATAAGAACATGCTAGGTAGTGATGGTATTACAAGATGACATGTTTATATTTTTCTACTGCTTATTATATATGCTTATTATATGGTATCACTAATACATCATCATGTATTATATATTATTATCGTGCTTGTATTACTATAGTAGATATTACTACCTCCTTCATTTTACCACTCACTAGGTCGCTTTCTGACGACCCTGGGTTTGCGTGCCCAGGTTGGAGATCCGAGTTATCGTATTGTCAGATAGTCTATTGTGCACATAGGAGACTCCTCATCGAGACCCTTCATAGGTATCTTTATGATTTATTGTTATTATCTTATTTATCCCTGTTTTTCTATCTGTTATTATCACTAACCTCTTTCTGCAGGTATTCTTGTACTTATTTCCTGCTGGAACTCTTATAACTATGGAGGTGATTTCCTGTACTGAGGCTTAGCGTACGTACGTGAGGGTTTTCCGCCCTGCGTATGTGCGTCGCCATAACGTCTCCGTATCCTTGGGATCGGGGCGTTACACAACTGCAAAAGGAGATTACATGGAGTGAACCATCCTTATTGCATCTTGATCCTCACACAAAACAATGTGAGACAGAAGTGTAAAAGATTATGCATTTATAAGAAAAAGTCAATCAATTGCCAGATGCGTTCACTGATACGAAAAGAGTGACTAAATCATATACACCAGCTGTAAATGCTCCTGCTCGGATTGAAATCCCAAAAGGACAATCTGAGAATGAAGTCACTAATGAGTCTAAGACACGTTTGAAGCGTGGTAAACCAATCGGTTCCAAAGATAAAAATCCTCGAAAAAGAAAAGGAGCTAATAAGCATGATGATCCCAATATGCAAGAATGTGTTCCAGAAGAAATACAAAATAAGCCCAATGTACAAGAATGTGTACCAGAGAAACACAAAATAAGACAAATCAAGAGATGAAAAATCCTGAAGATATAGAAAATCATGAGATCTCTATTGATTATGTCAATACAGGAGGATTATGGAATCGCAATGAGATGGAGAATATGGATGAAATATTTTTCTATTCCGTAGCATGTGATATTGTTAACGGAAGTGAGGATCCTGAACCAAGATCCGTTACTGAATGTCAAAATAGACATGATTGGATAAAATGGAAAGACGCAATACAGGCTGAATTGAATTCGCTTAATAAGCGTAAAGTATTTAGACCTATTATTCTCACGCCTGAAGCCGTGAGACCAGTAGGATACAAATGGGTTTTTATGTGAAAACGCAACGAGAAAAATGAGATTGTGAGGCATAAAGCTCGACTTGTTGCTCAAGGTTTTTCGCAAAGACCTGGAATTGATTATGAAGAAACGTATTCTCCAGTAATGGATGCAATTACGTTTAGATATTTAATCAGCCTAGCAGTTTCTAAAAATTTAGAAATGCGTCTTATGGATGTTGTTACAGCTTATTTATATGGGTCGTTTGATAGCGATATTTATATGAAAATCCCTGAAGGATTTAAGATGCCTGAAGCATTAAGTTTAAAACCCAAAGAATATATTCGATCAAATTGCAAAGATCGTTATATGGGTTAAAACAATCAGGGCGCATATGGTATAATAGCTTAAGCGAGTATTTATTAAAAGAAGGATATGTGAATAATCCTATATGCCCATGTATTTTTATAAAGAAAACAACATCCGGATTCATTATCATTGTTATATATGTTGATGATTTAAATATCATTGGGACTCATAGAGAAGTCCTAGAAGCAATGATATATTTAAAGAATGAATTTGAAATGAAAGACCTGGGAAAATCAAATATTATATTGGTTTACAGATTGAGCACTTGCAAAGTGGAATACTTTTGCATCAATCAAATTATACTGAAAAGATCTTGAAACGTTTTAATATGAATAAAGCAAATCCTTTAAGCACTCCAATGGTTGTTAGATCATTGAATGTGGAAAAAGATCCATTTCGCCCTCGCGAAGATAATGAAGAGGTTCTTGGTCCTGAAGTACCATACCTAAGTGCAATTGGAGCTCTTATGTATCTGACTAATTGTACCCGACCAGATATAACATTTGCTACTAACTTATTAGTAAGATTTAGCTCATCTCCTACACGGAGACATTAGAATGGTATTAAACATGTATTTCATTATCTTCGAGGAACAACTAATTTTGGTTTGTTTTATTCCAGAGGATCAAAATAAGAAATAACTGGTTATGCAGACGCAGGTTACTTGTCAGATCCACATAAAGCCAGGTCTCAAACAGGATATGTGTGTTTTCCCTTATGTTCGCAAAGGGGAAAAACATACAAAAAAAAAAGGTTGAGGAGCTAAATTATAAGTATTCTTAAAAAGATTACAAGTAGATCTCCTCAGAGATTCAGGAGAAGTGTGCCGATAGGAGTCTGGTCAGCGCGCGACCACTTTGTCCCTTTGACGATGCGAGCGATGAGATTCCCTTCTCACCTGGTTCGGGGAATCAGAGAATAGAAGGTTGGTAGAACCCTCTTGCTGCTTCTCAAAATCGCCTTCAATTAGGAATTCCTTCTTGCCTGGTTCTGGAGATTCCTTGAGAAGAAGGACGATGTTAGGGTATCAACACCCTGGATAGAGAAAGCAATTCTCTAAAAGGTCTCTGAATTCGAGAGCGCACGGTGCGTCGTGAAGAAGCCTCTGCTTGTGGAGTCCTCTTTTTTCCCGATCCTCCCTCCTTGTACCCCTGGCAGGCTATTTATAGGGAGAGCAAGGGTATAATCGTCCCTTGAAAATATAGAAACAGATTGAATCGAATCTGTTTAAATCTGGAAAGTAGCTTTGCTGCGAGGCTAGGATCAGCTTCTGCGAAGCTAGAATTGGCAGGTCGGTTGATCTTCTTGATCCTTTCCATATCGTTGGAGGATTTCTCCTGATTTTCTTACTCGTTTTAGAAGAGTCAAGAGATTGTGGCAATCAACTGCCAAATTTGATCTCTGATTTGATCTTGATTGGATTTGATCTGATTGGATCGGATCTCATCCGGAGATTTGATTGGT
The DNA here is from genome assembly GCA_038442645.1 of Agave tequilana. Taxonomy (NCBI): domain Eukaryota; kingdom Viridiplantae; phylum Streptophyta; class Magnoliopsida; order Asparagales; family Asparagaceae; genus Agave; species Agave tequilana. The sequence continues at coordinate 32,972 of JAVJIF010020014.1, read as the reverse complement.
CAAAGGTTGACCATAGCAGACAAATAGCGGAGTTGCCCGCATTGAGCTCGTAGCGAGACTAGAGGCAGCTTCTGGCGAAGTCCGAAAGAAACCCTTTGGCGAAGCTGGAAGTCCCCTGTGGCGAAGTTGCGAGTCAGCTTCTTGGCGAGGCTTCGAATGGCTTCGAGGCGAAGTCGAGTGATATTAGCCTCTCAAGCGAGGCTATCCCTTTGGGCTCGTGTGATGCTAAGTGCTAGCACTTTTAGACCTGCTGAGGTCTGTTTAGAAACAATCCGGGTTCACTGTCTGTCTGCAATGGCTCAGACTTTGAAATACTTTGAACTGCTTTGAACGGTGGTGTGTGGAGAATGAACGTCGCCATGATGGTTGAGTTCAGCTTCGCTTTAAATCCTGCTTTGGGATGTAGATTCGCCGAGGAATCATGTAGACTCGCGTCTGGGTAGCTTCGCGTCTGGGCTTCTGGAGATACGTTCGCCCTGGAGCGTTTGTCGCTTTCCCGAGGCCAACTACCGTGGGCCAGTTACGAGGAGGATTACTCCTTTCTTTGTGCTGATCGAGGGAGATATTCTCCGATTTGCACGTTTCCGAGGGAGGATATTCCCTTTCTTCAAGGCACAATAAGTGCCTTTATGAGCGAGATGTTTCTCCCTTTGCACGGTTCCAAGGGAAACCGTCCCTTTTCTTAAGGCGCAGTAAATGCCTTAAATGCGCTCGTGCTTCCATGCTTGAGGCGGCAGCACTCAGGCCATGGGGCCTATAAATAGGACACTTGAGGTCCTCTGAAGAGAGAAGTGATCTGCTCTTCTCCTCTTCTCTTGGTTGAAAGAGATACTCAGATCTCTGAACTAGTGGGAATGTGTAATACCCCGTTCCCGGAATACGTACTTAGTTGCGTATTCAGTTTTTCGATCGTATATTTTTTCGATTTACTTTCTGTATTTGACCGATTTTAGTTTTAAAATATCATTTTCCAATATTATATATTTTCTATGATTTTCTGGAATTTTCTTGAATTAAGAGGAATTTCTTCAAAACCGGTGTCGACCAGTGTCGCTGATCGATTTCCGGATTTTTAATTTGCAAACAGCTTGGAATTTCTAGATGGTCCTTTAGACATTTTCTCTTAAAATCACATTTCTTACCTAAATACTTTTTCTGGGAATTTTATGAATTATGAAAATTCCACCGGAGTCGGTAGCTAACTGATTCCGAGATTTTTAGTTTTAAAACTATAAAGTATTTCTTAAAACGGATTTCACCATGAGTCTTAAAATATTATTATTGATTTTGGTATGATTTGCGAGTCGTTCCGAGATACTTGATTTCGGAACGATTTCGGTATTTTCCGAAATGTTTTCCGTATCCTCGACTTAAACCCGGGAATCTGTGTTTCAATATTTTCATTTTTCTAGTCAAAGAGAATACCTTCTCTTTATCAATTCTTTTCCTTTTCCTTTTTCCTTAATTCTCTTCCTTCCTCCACAATCCACAAGATTTCCAACTTTCCAAAATTCTAATCTTTTCCAAAATTCCAACTTTTTCCTCTCCACACACTTCCACCAACTCCCTCATTAATGCCCCTCTTTCTCTCTCTCTCCCATGGCCGGCCAAGTGGCCAAAAGAGGGACACCTCATCCTCTCCCATTTGCAAAAACCCCCCTCTCTTCTATCTTATTTGCACCTCCTTCACAAATCAAAAAACTATATAAACTTTTCCTTTACATTTCTATTTCTTTTTCTCTTCACTTCACCAAAGAAATTGTCTCCACAAGATTTCTCCTTCACCTCAACTTCAACCACCAACTCTCAAAGCATCACCAAGGTTTCATCTCCACTTCAACCAACAACTTTGGATTTGGGGATCGTGTCTTTCTTCATCAACTATATTGCCGTGGATCAAATTCGTCGACCACGACCTTTCCGAACTCGTAAAGCTTCAATTAACCATTCGAAGTGAGTATTTTTACTCACCAAGACTCATACAATTCTTAGTATGTTTATGCTTCCATATCTTGTACATTTGTGTCTTCAAAATCATATTTTTAACCATCAAGAACAACCATCAAATTCAGTTCTGTAATCTGTTTTCAGACCCCGATTAGTCGACTTGACCTAGGAGCTAGTCGACTTGAAACCCTTAGTTTGAAACGAAATCTTTTCTGGAGCACAGTTTAGTCGACTATGTTAATTTACCAGTCGACTATAGATTACTAGTCGACTATACTTTCTACCCTAGTCGACTAATGTTTCCTGAATCTAAATCCAACTTTCTGTAACTCAGATTTAGTCGACTTAACATAACTGTTAGTCGACTTGGCATATCTGTTAGTCGACTACCCTTTTGACCCTAGTCGACTAACTTTTCCTGAATCAGAAACCCAACTCTCTGGTGCACAGTTTTGGTCGACTATACTAGACTGTTAGTCGACTAATCCTCTATTAGTCGACTACTCCCTTGACCCTAGTCGACTAACTTTGGCTGTTTGTCATAGTTAATTACTTTCTTATATTTGGATCTTATGCTTGGTTCATATGTTTGTATATTATACTTTATGACTTGTTAATTAGTACTCTCAACCTCTTGTCATGCTATCTATTAAAACAAGGCATGATACACTTGACATTGTTTAATTATCACAGTTAAGGGAATGTAGTACTTGTATTCCAGTTATGTATTCCAGTTATGATCTTGCTCATTCCCTTAATCTGATAATTATGTTAATAAACTATAAAAAGGACAACTTGTATGGGGAATGGGAGGAAGTGATGGATGCCGGAATGATACCTTGCTTATAGTAATGGAATAAAATATTGACGATTCGTGTTAGTGGGACTTTGGGCCCACAGAAGATGCGTGTTAGGGGGACTTAGGGCCCTCAAACTGGTCCCAGGTGTATGGGAACTACTATAAGAAGTGATATCAGTTCTCCATCTACTTCCGGTTAACAACCCTCGACTAGCTTATATATGGATGTATGTGAGTTGGGATATATACCGAGACACATACCAAGATATATGGGTCAGACGAGTAATAATAATAAGCGGTACCTTTTGTAACTCTTGTTATGCCTGTTATGACTTCCTTTATGTACCCCTGTCATGTTACTTGTTCCTGTTATGATTCTTGTTATTCCTTTTATATCTGTTATGTGTTCCTGTTATAACCTCTTTATTACTCCGTTGTATATGCTTGGCTTACGATGATGTGAGATAAAGGTATATAGATGAGGGTTTCCTTGTTTGGATTATTCCTTCGACGTACTAGTCTCATAAAGCCGTGACCTAAGCTTATACAAATAGTTTTGCTTGTAACCGGCTTTATATTGGATTTCCGTTATGCTTCCATCTCCTACTGTTGATATTTATTATACTGTTCTAACTCTCCTATTCTTGTCGCTTTGCCATTTGGCCATAGCCTGTTCATTGTTGGGAGGTCCTGACTCCCTTGGATTTGTATGTTCAGGTTCCGAAGCTTGGATCGAAGTGGAACCATCCACAGAGGATCTAGCTTTTCTTAGTGGACAGGCAGACTAGTTCCAGTTTTTGTGCCAGACTACTCTTTTTGACTCACGGGGTCTTCATCCAACTCGTGAGCCTTTTGTGTCCTTATTGTATATTGTACTTTTGGACTTGGTTATGATAAAAGACATATGTAATGTGTAATATTTTATCATATCCTGTGATGACTTTGTATTTGTACTTTTTAGTTGGCATATTAGGAATACCACGCTTTGTGTTGTACTCTGATCTTTGTTGTACTTAATGCTTAGCGTATATACGTGGGGGCATCTTCTGACCTGCGTATATACGTCGCAGTGACGTCCCCGTATCCGTGGGATCGGGGCGTTACTGTAACGCCCCGATCCTGGCGGATACGGAGACGTCACTGCGACGTATATACGTAGGTCCGAACTACCCTCCCGTATATACGCTAAGCATCAGTACAGGCAAGAATCAGAGTACGGAAGTAAGTGGTGCATTATACATTCCAACACATGAGTACAATTACAAAGTTATCACCAGAGGTGATCCAATATTACATAAATATTACATCACCAGAAAGGCGCAATTGCGAGATTACAAAGAGAAGTGCAAGTATGAGCAGTACACAGGCACTCACGAGTTTATAAAAGGAAAACTCGAGAGGCATACAGGGGGCCTGGAAGGATAGAACTCCGATCGGTCTGCTGGAGATCCACGCTTCAGCTGCGCCACTCTGATCAGCAACAGGTAGAGTCCGCACGCTCCAAGCTCCATGACCTGGACATGAGAATCCAGGGGAGTCAGATGAAACTCCCCAGGCGAGTGGTGAAGCAAAGCCAAGTGGCGAGCAAGGATAAGTACATGTATAGCAGTATAACCAAATAAGGCCGAGGACGAGCAAATCTGATTGTATGGTTTCAGATCACGGCTCCATGAGACTAGTACATCGAAGGAATAATCCAAACAAGGAAACCCTCATCTATATACCCTTATCTCATGTCACCATAACCCAAGCACATACAATCCGACTGCGCTCCGGGCATGACAGGAGGCAGGTGGATACAAGGAATAGAGCAGGGCATGAGCAGTTAATATGATAGTACTCATAAAACCGGAAATCCGATGTAAAATCCAGGACAAGCAAATATAGTAAGACATAACACAGATTCATAGCCGTTTAAGCTGCAGGCTTCAGTATGTGTCCCATTCCACATACCTCTACTTACAACTTAAAGAGCCGGTTATTAGACACTTTATTATTACTCGTCTTACCCTGATATCTAGCTATGTGAACTAGCGTCCCAGCACACATAGATCCATATCTGAGTAAAGCAAGGTTGTTATTGGAAACTAGCGGGGGTATCAACGAACTATGTTTACAGTGGGTCCCGTGCATACCCGGGACCACGGCCCAGGATGTTCCGTTGCTTGGTGGACGGAACCTGCCGCTAGGCTAACAGGAGGGACTTATTGTATGCCCTTATCATGATTCAGGAGGAGGGAGCCAGCACTCCCCTCGGTCCCCTGGAGGCCCACAGGTCAGACCGGAACATGAGTTGCACAACATTCCTAAAAGCCACTGTAAACACGAACACATATTGATATCCGCATGTTTCCCCCGACCCGATGCAAGTTGTTCATTTTATGATTCATTAGGTTAATTATCAATTTACGGGAATAACAGGAGCAGGACATGATCAGGAATTCAGGAGTTCAGGTCACTGTATGTAATACAGGATAACAGGTCACTGATCATGATACAGGATATCAGGTCACTGTACATAGTACAGGATAACAAGACAGGGTTCCCGTAAATGTGATAATCACAGGTCAAGTATATCATGCTGGGTGCCAAGTGATAGCATGACAGGGGATTGATATTAGACAGGTAACCAGTCATGTCAAGAGATTGATATAAGGTCAGTGGCAAATCATGTCATAACAAGGGGTCTTGCCAAATAGTAGCATGTCTGAGGTCAGGTGATAACACATCAGTTGACAGGTGATATACATGTGTTAAAAGTAATATGAAAATGACAAGTAGTATAGACAGGTGCCAGGCATGAAGTAATGGCATGGGGTAGAATAGTAGCTGAGCACAAACAAAGTGGAGCGGAGCAAGCTGGAAGTACAGACAGCAAACAGTATTTATCACTGGAGCGTCTGGCGAGGTTACCGGAACGACTCGACTGAAGTACGAGCAGTAAATCCGGCAGCAACTCGCCTAGACGAATCTAGTGGTAAAGCGCTGAACGCTGATCATGATAACCAGGCGGAGCCGAACAAGCTGGGGGCACAAGTAGCGAACAGAGTTTAGACACTAATGCGTTCTACGAGGTTACCGGGACACTCGGATCAAGATACGAGTGGAGAATCCGGCAGCAACTCGCCTAAACGAATTTAGTGAATAAAGCATTGGGCGCTAAGCATGCTCACCAGGCGGAGCTGAGAAACCTGACGATCCCAATCACGCCTCTTTCGAGACAGTGAGGGACCGGAGGCTGAAGGGTCCAGAAGCCAAGTATGGTATAAGGCAGTACAATACATCACAGGCATGGTACATGTACAAGAAGGAAACTACCCTAGTACAAGCATTCGTCACAGAGCAATACATATCCAGAGATTGGCACTCGGCCATACACAGATACAGGGACTCAGCCCAATACAAAATACATGGAGACATGAAGTAAAATACATATCAACCCGACAAGGCGGGGAAACCCAAGTGGAGGCGAGAGCGAGAATACTCGCCTAAATCACCGGAAAGCCGATAAGTCTGGAATCCATGGAACTCGCGCACGCGCCATAAATATAATATAAATGTATGAGGAGAGAGAAAGTGAAGAGGAGAGAGGAAGAGTGAGCAGCCTAGAGAGAGAAAGGGACACAGGGAGACGCGGGTTCTGGAAGGTGAGACGCGAGGAACGCAGACGCAGAAAAGAAGGCAGACGCGGGAAAGAAGGCAGACGCAGAAAAGAAGGCAGACGCGGGAAAGAAGGCAGACGCAGAAAAGAAGACAGACGCGGGAAAGAAGGCAGACGCAGAAAAGAAGGCAGACGCAGAAAAGAAGCAGACGCGGGAAAGAAGGCAGACGCAGAAAAGAAGGCAGACGCGGGAAAGAAGACAGACGCAGAAAAGAAGGCAGACGCGGGAAAGAAGGCAGACGCAGGAAACAAGGCAGACGCAAGAAACAAGGCAGACGCAGGAAACAAGGCAGACGCAGGAAACAAGGCAGACGCAAGAAACAAGGCAGACGCAAGAAACAAGGCAGACGCAAGGCAGACGCAAGAAACAAGGCAGACGCAGGAAACAAGGCAGACGCAGGAAACAAGGCAGACGCAAGAAACAAGGCAGACGCAAGAAACAAGGCAGACGCAAGAAACAAGGCAGACGCAAGGCAGACGCAAGAAACAAGGCAGACGCAGGAAACAAGGCAACTTTTGAGGGTTATGGTTGTTGATATAAAAACACAAGTCTAAAATGAGTTATCCAAGTCTTTGGCGAGTGAAGTTACTCGCCCAAGATGATCCTTGCTGCGTCCAGCAAAGGGAAGTTCGGCCCCAATCCAAAAGGAAGGTACCGGCCCTTTGCGTCACGCCAACGGAGAAGAACGCGGCCCCAAACCAAAAGGTGAGGCCGGTCTTCACAAGAGATGAAATTAGATGGTGCAAGTCTAGTTCAAGTGGTCAAAATGAGATTTTGCAAACGGTGTTACGGGGAGCGACGAGTCGGATAGGATGAAAGAGCTCGCCGAGGAGGTGAAGAGGGTATACTTGGTGGTGGCTACGGTGGAGCATATGGTGACCAAAGGAGGGAGAAGGAGTTTCTCTCCTTGCTCTCTGTTGGAGGCTGCAGGAAACAAAGAAGAAGAAGAAGAAGAGAAAATGAAAGAGAGAGAGAGAGGGAAGGGGTATTTATATCAAGAGAGGTAATGATTGGAGGTTTGACTTTTGGATGCCAAAAAGAGACCAACGTCTCCCACTCAAACGCAGCCCACAAAGGGAAGCTTGCGTTTAGGCCAAAATGAGCCAAACGCGGGAATGAAAGTGGCGTTTCAAGGGGGAAGCAAAGCTGCGTTTCACAAAAGGACAAAAAGGCATGATGAATTGATGGGAGTGAGTTGCAGCACAATAAATGAAGTATGGGGAGAGGTGAGGAGAGGATCTTTGCATTAAATGCAAGATCTAAGGATGGTGAAGCCGGCGTTTGAGGAAGGAAAAAATGGAAAAAGACAAATTGGAATATCAAAGCAAAATCCCGGTATCTGGGAAAACACCAAAAACTCCGGAAAACCTCAAAAATAAAGTAATCCAGAAAGCTTCCCAAAAATTCTCAAAAATAATAAATATTATAAAATGATTTTTGGTGAAATCAGTTTTCAGAAATTCAATGCCATGTTCAAATTAAAAATCCTGAAGTCCACCGTCAATCTCGGTCTACACCGGGTTGGCCGGATTTTGATAAATTCTGAAAAATCTCAGAAAATGTATTTGGATAGAAAATAGGATTTTAAGAAATAATGTCTAAAGACACTTCTGAAAATTTCAAACCGTTTGTAAATTAAAAATCCGGGAATCGGTCAACGGTACTGGCCAACACCGTTTTGAAGATTTACAACTTAATTCATGAAAATTCCAGAAAATAGTTGAAAACGATGTTCAAAATTGAAATTGGTCAAATCGGAATAGTAAAAGACCAAATCGAGTAATACTCTAGGATCGGGCCCTCGGTTCAGACTAGGGCTGACTCCGAGTCCACGAATCCAAATCCAAGACAAAACAATCATGTAAGGAATTCATAATACAGAATAAATACAGAAAACAAATCGAAAAATACGATCGAAAATCTGAATACGCAACTAAGTACGTATTCCAGGAACGGGTGTTACAATCCACCCACCTTACAAAAAATTGCGTCCTCGCAATTTCGTTAAGGGGTGAAATGAACACAAAAGGATAGGAATGAGGATTATGCCAATCAAGATATGAATAACTATGAGTTGATCTCCCAGATCGACTGAACGGCTATTTCAAGACTGAGGCATCTCCATACTTCTGCCGTATATATACATCCCCTGACGGTGCCATACTGATCTGATGTCTGCTCATAAGGGAATGCTGACAGAACTTCAAAAGACTAATCCATCCTGAATAATATAGAGTGAGCTGACTTGGAGAGATAATCAATAATACTTCAATCAGGCTGTGAACCAAAACTGATGAGATCCATAGAAATCCGCAGTGCTGAAATCCATAATATAATACAAAACCCGGCATGGCATGATGTTGTCCTTGATAAAGAGTCTGCAATAGAATTTCTGATGTGCTGCACATATACTAATTCCCGAGAATAGACCAGAATACCTAAGGTAAAGAAAACCCTGATAATATTGAGCATGAATCAAGAAGACCAATAATTAAGTATTTCTGTATACTGGGCGTTGCTAACTCTGAAAGACATAGCCAAGAATATAGATTGATCATGAAGACTTCTGAATACTGACTTCCAAATGGTAACCTGATTGCAGATGAAACATGTAGAAGATTTCTGAGCCCTGCAAGATTTGTGGAATGGATCATTGACAAGGATCATGGCGATAGCTCAGATCCAGTGATAAAACTCTGTCCAGCGGATCTATGAAAGCACGCTGGGCAGAAGAAATCCGAGAAATGGCTAGAGTGCTAAGCACTGAAGGGACCAGTCACGAATGAAACCAAGCCTAGATGAGGTCATCGCGTAACACAGCTCAGGTGTTAAGCATTAGGGTGCGGCGAAGCTAACGCTCTGCGAGGCTCGCATATGGCGAAGCTCACTCGGCGAAGCCAACGCGTAACACAACGCTAAATGCTAAGCACCAGGGTGCAGCGAAACTCACACCCGGTTAGGTTCACGGATGACTAGAACACGACCCTTGCTTGGCGAGGCTAGCGGAGTTCTTAGTCCATCAAATCCATAAAAACTGCCAGAAGTTGGTGGCTCTGAGAACATGATCAAGAAATCAAAATAACCGAAACATGTCCAGAATGCTGTCTTCTAAATAATAATCTGACTGCAATTCAGTTCTGAGAACACCCGAATTCCACGAACATAGTCAAAGAAATCATGATCACTATTAGAGTAATAAAAATAGAAAATATCATAACTCTATCTGCCAGAAGCCCTGATTCTGAAATGTTGTTATATACTGACACTCCTCGCGAAATGATGTAATCCCTCTGACCATATAAGTGACGACTACTCTGTATGATGCATTAGTCTCCCATGATGTATCTATGAATTCAAGAATATAATACGAGGCCGAAGATCTTTCTAATATAAGACAATGTGATATACCAGAGTCGAGAAGCGCCAGAACATAATGGGAACGAACCATATCTGCCCTGCTGTTACCTCACTAGTCTAAGCATATCTTAAGTTGGCATAAAGATCACGAAAATCAGAATAGCAAAAATAGGAGAGATATGAATCATGAAATAGGGAGAGAGATAGGACGGACTGGGATTGATGGTGATAGTGCAATGAGGAGGATATGATATAGAAAAGTTTACCAACTCCCGGACATATTAAAATGGGAATAATTAGTTACGGTCAGTACTTCAAGGATTCCTCCTTCCGATATCGAACACCCTATCTGTTCTTATTCCATCATCTTGAGCATCCTGACTTTCCCTTCAGCCAGATCATATGTTTGCTTCCCTTCACCATGTGCCCTAGTTCTTGGTCCCCTTTGTATATGACTCCATGCTGGATGCTGGGGATGAAGTGAGGTTATTCTGACAGTAGGTCTTGGATTCCCTCACAACGGTGATACTGGAAGAATTGATCTGATTGGTGTGATGTTCTCTGTCTCCTTGAACAGTCAGTCATATTTCAACTAATCTCTGAACCGGTGTATGACATGATTCATGACCTCTCCGGTGGTTGTGTTATAAGTGCTCGGCTTCAGATGATACTCCCATGTCATGTGTTGAGGACAAGGTTGGAGGGATGGCTTAGCTAGTAGGGCGTCCAGAGGCCTGTCTGAGCCTTTACTTCCATCAATTAAGAGGGTGTCTTCACCAACTTCATCTGCAACTCATCTTAATCTTTCTCCTCTGGGTCCATTCCACTTCCCGGATGATGACTGAAGAACAAGAACTTGAGAATACTCCTTGGGCTGCTTGGGGATAAGAAACATCTTGCTCTTCATCTTCATTTTTCATTTAAGATATTGCTTGCTCGGTTCCCCTTGTCGGCCACCATGTAAGACACCGACCGACTATGCTTTAGGAATTTTGCAGTGTACTTATTTACTGTTCAATCTCCTTACTGCAATTTGATAAATCACCCTTTCATTTCTGAGCCATTTCAGAAAAGAATCTTCTTATAAAAATCCTTCGAGAATTAGTCCCAAGTGATGGGCTTTTCCAGTCTTACTGCTTCCGCCAACTACTACATCCAGGCTACATCTTCTAACTGAATCTTGATCGTTTTCACCTAGTTCTCATCAGGGACCCAAGTTGACTTAGAAGATCCATCAGGTTTACTGACCACTGCTATGCATCCAGGGTTCTCCATGCTTGAAAAGATTGCCGGCTGTAATTTCCTGAAATCCAACATGTCGCCTGGCTTCTGTCCCCGGAGTGCAACCAATGATCCTTGGTGCGGGACCTTCGCCTGTACTTGATCGTGTTTCATCATATCTTGCAGAAATAGTCTCAAATCAAGATTTCCTCCATTAGGGTTATCCTAGGAAGAACCAGAACCGTTATGATTTCCCCATCTTTTCATGTCCGAGTTGGTCCAAGAATAACAAGAAACTGAAGTATGAAAGGATGGGAGAACTTCAGAATTTCAAGGATAAGATTATCAAGAGAGTATGGATAACTTTGTACTTGTAGTTGGATTGTATAACCAAGACTCATGCATTCCAGTTGCAAATTTCTTTACCATTAATTTGCCGACTGGTTGTACTGAGGATGGGAGAGCCTAAGCTCTGATACCAGCCTGTAACGCCCCGATCCTGGCGGATACGGAGACGTCACTGCGACGTATATACGTAGGTCCGAACTACCCTCCCGTATATACGCTAAGCATCAGTACAGGCAAGAATCAGAGTACGGAAGTAAGTGGTGCATTATACATTCCAACACATGAGTACAATTACAAAGTTATCACCAGAGGTGATCCAATATTACATAAATATTACATCACCAGAAAGGCGCAATTGCGAGATTACAAAGAGAAGTGCAAGTATGAGCAGTACACAGGCACTCACGAGTTTATAAAAGGAAAACTCGAGAGGCATACAGGGGGCCTGGAAGGATAGAACTCCGATCGGTCTGCTGGAGATCCACGCTTCAGCTGCGCCACTCTGATCAGCAACAGGTAGAGTCCGCACGCTCCAAGCTCCATGACCTGGACATGAGAATCCAGGGGAGTCAGATGAAACTCCCCAGGCGAGTGGTGAAGCAAAGCCAAGTGGCGAGCAAGGATAAGTACATGTATAGCAGTATAACCAAATAAGGCCGAGGACGAGCAAATCTGATTGTATGGTTTCAGATCACGGCTCCATGAGACTAGTACATCGAAGGAATAATCCAAACAAGGAAACCCTCATCTATATACCCTTATCTCATGTCACCATAACCCAAGCACATACAATCCGACTGCGCTCCGGGCATGACAGGAGGCAGGTGGATACAAGGAATAGAGCAGGGCATGAGCAGTTAATATGATAGTACTCATAAAACCGGAAATCCGATGTAAAATCCAGGACAAGCAAATATAGTAAGACATAACACAGATTCATAGCCGTTTAAGCTGCAGGCTTCAGTATGTGTCCCATTCCACATACCTCTACTTACAACTTAAAGAGCCGGTTATTAGACACTTTATTATTACTCGTCTTACCCTGATATCTAGCTATGTGAACTAGCGTCCCAGCACACATAGATCCATATCTGAGTAAAGCAAGGTTGTTATTGGAAACTAGCGGGGGTATCAACGAACTATGTTTACAGTGGGTCCCGTGCATACCCGGGACCACGGCCCAGGATGTTCCGTTGCTTGGTGGACGGAACCTGCCGCTAGGCTAACAGGAGGGACTTATTGTATGCCCTTATCATGATTCAGGAGGAGGGAGCCAGCACTCCCCTCGGTCCCCTGGAGGCCCACAGGTCAGACCGGAACATGAGTTGCACAACATTCCTAAAAGCCACTGTAAACACGAACACATATTGATATCCGCATGTTTCCCCCGACCCGATGCAAGTTGTTCATTTTATGATTCATTAGGTTAATTATCAATTTACGGGAATAACAGGAGCAGGACATGATCAGGAATTCAGGAGTTCAGGTCACTGTATGTAATACAGGATAACAGGTCACTGATCATGATACAGGATATCAGGTCACTGTACATAGTACAGGATAACAAGACAGGGTTCCCGTAAATGTGATAATCACAGGTCAAGTATATCATGCTGGGTGCCAAGTGATAGCATGACAGGGGATTGATATTAGACAGGTAACCAGTCATGTCAAGAGATTGATATAAGGTCAGTGGCAAATCATGTCATAACAAGGGGTCTTGCCAAATAGTAGCATGTCTGAGGTCAGGTGATAACACATCAGTTGACAGGTGATATACATGTGTTAAAAGTAATATGAAAATGACAAGTAGTATAGACAGGTGCCAGGCATGAAGTAATGGCATGGGGTAGAATAGTAGCTGAGCACAAACAAAGTGGAGCGGAGCAAGCTGGAAGTACAGACAGCAAACAGTATTTATCACTGGAGCGTCTGGCGAGGTTACCGGAACGACTCGACTGAAGTACGAGCAGTAAATCCGGCAGCAACTCGCCTAGACGAATCTAGTGGTAAAGCGCTGAACGCTGATCATGATAACCAGGCGGAGCCGAACAAGCTGGGGGCACAAGTAGCGAACAGAGTTTAGACACTAATGCGTTCTACGAGGTTACCGGGACACTCGGATCAAGATACGAGTGGAGAATCCGGCAGCAACTCGCCTAAACGAATTTAGTGAATAAAGCATTGGGCGCTAAGCATGCTCACCAGGCGGAGCTGAGAAACCTGACGATCCCAATCACGCCTCTTTCGAGACAGTGAGGGACCGGAGGCTGAAGGGTCCAGAAGCCAAGTATGGTATAAGGCAGTACAATACATCACAGGCATGGTACATGTACAAGAAGGAAACTACCCTAGTACAAGCATTCGTCACAGAGCAATACATATCCAGAGATTGGCACTCGGCCATACACAGATACAGGGACTCAGCCCAATACAAAATACATGGAGACATGAAGTAAAATACATATCAACCCGACAAGGCGGGGAAACCCAAGTGGAGGCGAGAGCGAGAATACTCGCCTAAATCACCGGAAAGCCGATAAGTCTGGAATCCATGGAACTCGCGCACGCGCCATAAATATAATATAAATGTATGAGGAGAGAGAAAGTGAAGAGGAGAGAGGAAGAGTGAGCAGCCTAGAGAGAGAAAGGGACACAGGGAGACGCGGGTTCTGGAAGGTGAGACGCGAGGAACGCAGACGCAGAAAAGAAGGCAGACGCGGGAAAGAAGGCAGACGCAGAAAAGAAGGCAGACGCGGGAAAGAAGGCAGACGCAGAAAAGAAGACAGACGCGGGAAAGAAGGCAGACGCAGAAAAGAAGGCAGACGCAGAAAAGAAGGCAGACGCGGGAAAGAAGGCAGACGCAGAAAAGAAGGCAGACGCGGGAAAGAAGACAGACGCAGAAAAGAAGGCAGACGCGGGAAAGAAGGCAGACGCAGGAAACAAGGCAGACGCAAGAAACAAGGCAGACGCAGGAAACAAGGCAGACGCAGGAAACAAGGCAGACGCAAGAAACAAGGCAGACGCAAGAAACAAGGCAGACGCAAGAAACAAGGCAGACGCAAGGCAGACGCAAGAAACAAGGCAGACGCAGGAAACAAGGCAGACGCAGGAAACAAGGCAGACGCAAGAAACAAGGCAGACGCAAGAAACAAGGCAGACGCAAGAAACAAGGCAGACGCAAGGCAGACGCAAGAAACAAGGCAGACGCAGGAAACAAGGCAACTTTTGAGGGTTATGGTTGTTGATATAAAAACACAAGTCTAAAATGAGTTATCCAAGTCTTTGGCGAGTGAAGTTACTCGCCCAAGATGATCCTTGCTGCGTCCAGCAAAGGGAAGTTCGGCCCCAATCCAAAAGGAAGGTACCGGCCCTTTGCGTCACGCCAACGGAGAAGAACGCGGCCCCAAACCAAAAGGTGAGGCCGGTCTTCACAAGAGATGAAATTAGATGGTGCAAGTCTAGTTCAAGTGGTCAAAATGAGATTTTGCAAACGGTGTTACGGGGAGCGACGAGTCGGATAGGATGAAAGAGCTCGCCGAGGAGGTGAAGAGGGTATACTTGGTGGTGGCTACGGTGGAGCATATGGTGACCAAAGGAGGGAGAAGGAGTTTCTCTCCTTGCTCTCTGTTGGAGGCTGCAGGAAACAAAGAAGAAGAAGAAGAAGAGAAAATGAAAGAGAGAGAGAGAGGGAAGGGGTATTTATATCAAGAGAGGTAATGATTGGAGGTTTGACTTTTGGATGCCAAAAAGAGACCAACGTCTCCCACTCAAACGCAGCCCACAAAGGGAAGCTTGCGTTTAGGCCAAAATGAGCCAAACGCGGGAATGAAAGTGGCGTTTCAAGGGGGAAGCAAAGCTGCGTTTCACAAAAGGACAAAAAGGCATGATGAATTGATGGGAGTGAGTTGCAGCACAATAAATGAAGTATGGGGAGAGGTGAGGAGAGGATCTTTGCATTAAATGCAAGATCTAAGGATGGTGAAGCCGGCGTTTGAGGAAGGAAAAAAAATGGAAAAAGACAAATTGGAATATCAAAGCAAAATCCCGGTATCTGGGAAAACACCAAAAACTCCGGAAAACCTCAAAAATAAAGTAATCCAGAAAGCTTCCCAAAAATTCTCAAAAATAATAAATATTATAAAATGATTTTGGTGAAATCAGTTTTCAGAAATTCAATGCCATGTTCAAATTAAAAATCCTGAAGTCCACCGTCAATCTCGGTCTACACCGGGTTGGCCGGATTTTGATAAATTCTGAAAAATCTCAGAAAATGTATTTGGATAGAAATAGGATTTTAAGAAATAATGTCTAAAGACACTTCTGAAAATTTCAAACCGTTTGTAAATTAAAAATCCGGGAATCGGTCAACGGTACTGGCCAACACCGGTTTTGAAGATTTACAACTTAATTCATGAAAATTCCAGAAAATAGTTGAAAACGATGTTCAAAATTGAAATTGGTCAAATCGGAATAGTAAAAAGACCAAATCGAGTAATACTCTAGGATCGGGCCCTCGGTTCAGACTAGGGCTGACTCCGAGTCCACGAATCCAAATCCAAGACAAAACAATCATGTAAGGAATTCATAATACAGAATAAATACAGAAAACAAATCGAAAAATACGATCGAAAATCTGAATACGCAACTAAGTACGTATTCCAGGAACGGGGTGTTACAGTTACAGAATGCCCACTCTGGTCATTATCCGGCCAAGGACCGGTAAGTCTTGATCATTCAACGACTTCACCGATTTTAGGGAATTCATCTCCCTTAATTCAGCTTTAACAGCTGCTTCAGGGATTAACTTCCCTTGTTCTCCATTCAACTGATCTGCGGAGAAGGATTTCAGCATAGCTTCCCAGCGAAGCTATCATTCTGACTTGATCACAGAAAGATCATTGCATGTTAAGTCCGCTGCACAGGCAGAACTTGGGACTTGGTATCTTCAAGGTTGAGCCAGTCTTGCCATATAGGTGAAGTTAAGACTGTGTCCCATATGATCAGTCTGGCTTAGCCATATAGGCGAGGTTAGGACTTGGCGTTTGCTGAGCTAGCCCATTATCACTGTGCAAGCGAGGCTTATCCTCTGCTCCAATCGAAATTGGATTGCTTCGCCCCAAAGAATTCGACTTTAGTGCTTTTGCAGTATCTTTTGTGTTTAACTGCTAACTTGCTCCAATTTTACATTGCAGTGAGCTATGTTCACCGGTCTTGTGTCTTGATGAAAGAGACCGAAAAGTTGCCTTATGCTTCCCCAGTTGAAGCTTTACTTTTAAGCAGGAGGAACAACTTGGGGCAGCTGATGTGTGTCCCAGAGGCTATTGGCAGCCTCTTATACGAGATGATTCGTTCTGAGGTGAGGCTGGTAGCCGCTTATCCGAGATGATCCACTTCGGGAAGGCGGATGTCACACCTGTGAGATCACTGACATCAGTGCCAATTCCCATTATAGGTGATCTATCGTGTTGGCGGTGATAAGTTCATTGCCAACTTTCAACTTTGGTGATCCAGCTTCCTGGTGGCAAAATGTACCATTTTTGTGGAGAATTATGGCCGTGTCCTCGTGGCACAACTGGTTACGGCCTTGTGCAGGAAGAAGGCCTTTCGTGTCCAGTTGGTCTGGTCTGGAAGCAGATAAAACCACTTTATGCCTTTTGCGCAAATGATCTTGCTGAGCAACTGATTCTGTTGTATGAAACAAAACCTTGATGTAATATCAATGTACCTTTGCTCTTAAATCAATGAAAGTTTATCCTCTGCTCATCTGATTTTTGCCTGCCTTCATTGAAAATTTGGCCATAGCGGGGCTAAACTTTGTGCAGAATTAAGGACGGTCCTTTTTGAATGAGCTTCGCGCGAAACTGGCATTTCGGCGAACTGTGCCTTTAACGGGCTAAGGCAACCCTTTTGGCGAAGTTCTTGATGAACTTGTGCGAAGTCCGCACTTTGATTCATTGGCGAAGTTAAGCCTTAGTGGCTGAATCAGCGCTTCTCGGGAAGGCGCTTTAGGCGGCGTTTCAAATTAATTTGAAACGACAGCCTGTACTCTTTTCGAGGCGTCGTTTCAGGCGCTCATTGGCCTATAAAAGTCCGATCGGACTGTAGAGAGGACAGATCTCTTCACTTGAAATTTTTAGAGACCTTTAGCCTCTTCTTCTTCCTCTTTCCTTTCCATTTTAAAGAGTTTGAAAGCTCCCGCAGCTTTTCAATGGCGCCCAAGAGACGAGCGGGAAAAGAAGTGGCAACTTGTGCAGCGGAGGGTCCTTCTCCTTCTCCGGTCATCGAACGACCAATCGCCGGTAGGGAACTTTCCCTTTTGATTAAAGACTGCCGTCTCCCCTTTAAAGCCGATTTCTGGCTGTCTTTGGATAAATCCAACATGAGAACAATCATGGTCTCATGATTTTAAGGAGTCCCATTCCCTGATTTACCTTGATTTCTTGATCGGGAATCCAAGAACTGAAGAGTTCTTCTTCAAGCTTCCAAGCGAAGTTAACCTTTAGGCGGTTCACATCCTGTTGAATGACAGGGTGCGAAACTGTCCTTTGAAATTTGACAGAAAAGGACCGTAATGCCCTTTTGATGAAGTTATCCTTCGAAGTTTTGTCACATCCTGTCGTTCGAAGTTAAGCTTCTAAAGCGAAGCTAACACTTGGATGTTTTCCTGCATCCTGTCTTTGTGGCGCGGAGTTTCACTGCAGCTGCGAAGCTAAGCTTCTAGGCGAAGCTATCGTTTAGGCCAATCCTTGCTCAGAGGGCGAGGCTATGCCTTATCAAATTTTGCGTTCTGATTTTAGCCTTCTTTCGGCTGATGAACTAATCATGGTTTCTCTTTGTTCCTGCAGTACACTATACTCCTGGTCCTTCAAACAACCTGTTCGGGATGACCATGGGATCGGATGGCAATATGAGCTTGCAATTTCAAGGGCAGGCTTCTCTGTTCAGTGAGCGGAGTTCTCTCGTCAGAGATACGCTTATTCATGGTGGTGATCAATATACCACGAGGAGTATCCTGACCACCGCTCCCCTTGAAGATGTCGACCGTCGAGTTTATAGGAAGCCCGATTTCATGTTCGGGGATGCCGCACCAGACCCTGACCACCAACTACATGCAGGGGAAGGGCAGTGGATTTTCCAGTTGGATGGCGAGAGGTTCTACCTTCCGTCCAACAAGCGCCATTTTTCTTTGTCTTCCTTCCAGTGCGTGACGCAGGCTCGGACGATGTCGTGGGAAGTGAGCCGGAGTGCTGACTCCGTTCACATAGGAAAATTGATGCTTCAATCTCCTGGTTATGCAAGAGCGGGGCCTCCTCATTGCATAATGGGCCTGCATCCTGGGAATGTGTCGCGAGACATCCCAGTGGGAGAAAATCCTGCAGTGGCGTTGACCTTTGGCAACCAATTCTTCAAGGTTAATGGGAACTACCCGGCTACTGACTTCAGGACTCCAGGCTGGCTTCACCCTCCGAAGGCATGGTGGGTGGATTTGACTACCTACATCCTTGCTCATTTCGAGGAGGATTTGGAGAGGCTGAACCTCTATGAGGCCGTCAGGGCGACCTGCCACGGTATTGAGATGAACGTGGCATGCTTTTACGCCATTTTTGAATTGTATTGCCCAGCTTCGGGGACTTTCTTCACCCCTGTCGGTGAGTTGAGTATGGCCTTGCATGAGATGTGGAAAGTCTCTGCTCTGCCTTTTGGGTCTCTTCCCTATGAAGAATATTTCCCGTGCGAGGCAGAATTGGCTCTTCTGGAGAAGCAGGAGCCTGCCTTGTTCGAGACCTACAGGGAGCTAATGTGCCACTTGTATATTTGCTCCAGTATGCATGGGGACAGTAAGGGAACCTCCTGTAGCTTGAAAAGCTGGGGAGACTATTTGTTCCCAGATATGGAGAATGCTCCTGAGGCAGCACATTACGGAGTTGCTGATGAAGACATCTTTGACCGGATGCAAAAGCACTCCCAAGGGGATTTAGTTGTGCAGGAAGACGATGGTCCCTATGGACAGGGTGATGTCCTCCGGAGCTTCCATCATCAGGCTCGCAGGCCGATGTCCCGGAAGGCACTTCTGGCTGGTTTCCTAACAGTCTGGTTAAAGAGGTGCGTGGTGCCGTCTTCTTCGGGTGACATCGTTCATCCGAATGTTTTGCTGCCCGCTGTTCGTTTGGTTCATGATCGCCCTCTGGGACTTCTTTCGGCCATGGTGTGCTGTATCCAGAGAGGCCTTCGTGCATTGACGGAGGCTTTTTGCAGGCCACCAACGACGAAGCGTGGAAAGGGGACCATTTTGCCCCGCGACGGACCTAACCCCAGAATAGGTCTGCCGTATACTTACTTGATGACGTGGTTCGCCTTGCATTGTCCTTCTCTAATCGAAGCTGGAGAGGATCCCCCGCAGGATGTTCGAATGGCGCTCCTCCGCCGATTCGAAGGATGCTCATGGCAGAAGAAATACGTGGCTGAGGCCCGTAAATTAGTACGTCGCTATGACGTCTATAGTCTCTTCCGCTGTTTTCCCCGTATTCGGGGTGCAGGCTATGGGGAAGAGTTCAAAGATGCGGGGGAGGGGCATTCGTCCCTGAGCAGGGGAATTTTTGAGTGGCTGGTCAGTATCCGGCCTTCACATTTGTTGTACAGAAGCGGGGATACCTGCTACTTGGAGCTCTATGTTCCAAGTCGGTTTGCCCGTCAGTTTGGGTATGACCAACTATACGTGGGCAACCCGAATCTCAATCTGGCTTTCATGGGGAGCCTTATTAATGGGGCTCGTGCTTGGCGATTCTTTACTGCAGGCGGTACCGGGGCGCGGCTGCGTACGCCGTTAAAGAATCCCAATCTCCTAATGACCCTGTATTTTTGCCAGTGGCACGCCACTTCCAACTTCACACCTCTCGAATTCAAGGTGAACAGTTCTGGTGTGAAGTTAATTTCTCAGCGGCTGAGACAAAAGGCTTCTGATAAAAGGGAGGCAAAAGGGTTCGCACTCCAGGTATAGAGGAGTTTGTTGCTGTGGAAGATAGCGAGGCCTCAGATGCCGAGAGTCCTCGCTTCGAGGTGGGAGCGGGGGCTGAGACTCCTGCAACTGGCTCCGGTGTGATGGGGACGGCTCCCTCTCGTTGTATAGTAGAAGTGGAGGAAAAGGATTCCGAAGTCCACTTCAAAAGAAAGCGGGCAGGTAGCTCTCGTAGGAAATCGTTGGCGAAGAAGCCTCGCCGCTAAGCTCCAACGATTGTCGTAGAGGGTCATCCCTCTATAGCGATTCCTCCTACTACCCCATTAGCGGCTGGACCGTCGGTTGCTGAACCGACTAGCAGTGAATTCGCTCCGGGTCTGGGTAAGATTAACCCTGTCCATATAATACGCCTTTTTGTGTGTTTCCATTGACTCATTATCAATCCTTCTTGATTGTAGGAGCTGAGGCAGCTGGAGAGCAAGGGGAACATTATGATCCCCTATTCACTTATGGAGCTGAAGCTGGTTCTTTTGCCCGTCCGGAAGAGTCCGAAGGTGATGTGGCCGACATTGGTCCCTCGGGCGCTGGGACTTCTAAAGGAAGTCCTGAGGCATCGAGCTCTATCGGGTGGTCCACAGGATACTCGGCAAGCGAAAGCGAGCCGGCTATTCGTGCTGATTCTGCCAAAAATTTTCCGATGGAGCCCCTGGAGACTGATGTGGCTGTCGAGATGTTTGAGGCGACATCATCCTTTGGTATTGTCCTAACCTCTTGGCTTCTTCTGCATGTAGTGTCCCGACTAACCGCAGTCTTGTTACAGGTGTTCGACCTCAAGATGCATCAGCTTCAAGAGAGCCAGAAGATTTCCCCGAAGGGTCAAGGGGTGACATGAGCGCTTCGACCACGGCTGATGCTGCTGTGCTGGATGCGCTGTACGGCGACCTGCCTTCTTATCGGCCCAAGTCAGCCGAAGGACCAGAGGTTGAAGGGGGAGCAGTTCCGGAGGTGTCCTCACTCCCAACTATATCAACGAGTGAGGTGCCGATAATTTTTCCAAGTGCGGAGCTGAGGGTGATTACAAGCCCTACTTCCCCAACTCTGGTGGTTGAGCCTGCTGTTCAGGAGATGGTTGTCAGCCCTACCTCAGCGGTGGCTAGCGCACTGATTTCCATGAAGACTCCGCAGAGATCACTGACAATCTGCCCTGCTGTTGATGTTCCCATTGCTCCTTCCACGATAGTGTCGACCAGGCTGGTCGATTTCTCTGAAGTTACCTCTCTACCAGAAGTGGCTGAGGTTGAGAACGACTACATAGGTGACCTCGTCGATAGCTTTTATAAAGGCTTAGGGCGAACTATCGACCTGGTTTTGAAGGGCTCGACTATGCCGTTCTCAAAGTTAAAGGTGGTCCTCTCCCGTGGCATCGAAAGTATTCGGGATTTTGAGGGGTATCACCAGGCTACTGCTTTGGAACTCCTGGTGGATGAATTTGAGAAGGATGTAGAGGAATGGCGTCGTCTCTGCTGTTCGGACCTGGAGTCTTTAGTTGATGAGCGGTTTGCGCGTCTTGTCGCTCAAAAGCACGAGGCCCGTGTTGCCGCTCAAGAGGCTGCTAAGGCTATCTCTTCTGACTTGAAATCCTTGGAAACAAGGCAGGCAGAGGTCGGAAATGCGATTGACGCCTCCACCAGTGCTCTTCTTGACGCTGAAGACAAGATTGGGAAGGCTGAGGAAATGATCAGGAAAGCAAATCTTATTTTATCCAAGACTAAACTAGTGCGTCTTGAAGAGACTGCGCGGCTTGAGCAGCTTAAGGCCCAAAATGGAGAGCTCTCACGGCAGGGATTGTCACAGAGGGCAACTTTGGCGGAGGTTGAAGCTCGTTTGACCCAGGCAACGGATTTCAATGAGGCCGAGCTGAGGTCGCAAGCGCTTGCCCAGGCTGCTGATGACAGGAGGACGAGGCTGGACTCCCTTGGAGAGCGGCTCAGATCTTACAGTGTGTGCCTGTAGCTCCATGTACTTTATTCTTTTGGAATGAATGAAAATTTTTTCTTCTTTTGTCGAACCTCCAGTCTTGTTCTTCTTTCTGAATTGCGGTTCCAAATTGTATTGCAATTTCTTGAGAACATAGTTCTTGTTGGGCTGGATGATGAGACTTGGCTATCTGTCAGTTCAGAGGTCGCGATGACATAACTGGTTGAGACGCCACCAAGCCCGAAATCTGTCCTTGTCGGATCGAAAGATGAGACCTGTCTTTTGTAAATGTCAACAGGGCTCGGAATTGAGACTTAGCTGTCTGCTGGTTCAGAGGTCGCAATGACGTAACCGATTGAGACGCCACCAAGCTTCAAAATTTGGTGATACTCGTCTTTTGTAAATGTCAACGAGTATCGAGACCTGTCTTTTGTAAATGTCAACAGGGCTCGGAATTGAGACTTAGATGTCTGCTGGTTCAGAGGTCGCAATGACATAACCGATTGAGACGCCACCAAGCTTCAAAATTTGGTGATGCTCGTCTTTTGTAAATGTCAACGAGTATCGAGACCTGTCTTTTGTAAATGTCAACAGGGCTCGGGGTTGAGACTTGTCTTTTATAAATGTCAACTAGCTTAAAATTGAGACTTGGCTGTCTGCTGGTTCAGAGGTCGCAATGACATAACCGATTGAGACGCCACCAAGCTCAAGGTAGGTGATACTTGTCTTTTGTAAATGTCAACGAGTATCGAGACCTGTCTTTTGTAAATGTCAACAGGGCTCGGAATTGAGACTTAGTTGTCTGCTGGTTCAGAGGTCGCAATGACATAACCGATTGAGACGCCACCAAGCTTCAAAATTTGGTGATACTCGTCTTTTGTAAATGTTAACGAGTATCGAGACCTGTCTTTTGTAAATGTCAATAGGGCTCGGGGTTGAGACTTGTCTTTTGTAAATGTCAACAAGCTTAAAATTGAGACTTGGTTGTCTGCTGGTTCAGAGGTCGCAATGACATAACCGATTTAGACGCCACCAAGCTCAAGGTAGGTGATACTTGTCTTTTGTAAATGTCAACAAGTATCGAAACCTGTCTTTTGTAAATGTCAACAGGGCTCGGGGTTGAGACTTGTCTTTTGTAAATGTCAACAAGCTCAAAATTGAGACTTGGCTATCTGCTGGTTCAGAGGTCGCAATGACATAACCGATTGAGACGCCACCAAGCTCAAGGTAGGTGATACTTGTCTTTTGTAAATGTCAACAAGTATCGAGACCTGTCTTTTGTAAATGTCAACAGGGCTCGAGGTTGAGACTTGGCTGTCTGCTGGTTCAGGGGTCGCAATGACATAACCGAATGAGACGCCACCAAGCTCAAAGGTGGTGATACCCGTCTTTTGTAAATGTCAACGAGTATCGAGTTTGTAGTGGAATTTGGGAGAAAGTCTCGTTTTCACAGGGAGAAACGAGAAAATCACTGTCATAGGTTTAGTGTTAACGTAACAGCGCAATGTATATGTGGTCTTACCATTCTATGGATGAGAATTGGTAAGTGACTTTGGAGGTCTCGTTCTCACGGGGAGAAACAAGGGAATTGCTGTCATAGGTTTAATGTTAACGTAACAGCGAAATGCATATGTGGTCTTACCATTCTATGGATGAGAATTGGTAAGTGACTTTGGAGGTCTCATTCTCACGGGGAGAAACAAGGGAATTGATGTCATAGGTTTAATGTTAACGTAACAGCGAAATGCATATGTGGTCTTACCATTCTATGGATGAGAATTGGTAAGTGACTTTGGAGGTCTCGTTCTCACGGGGAGAAACAAGGGAATTGTTGTCATAGGTTTAATGTTAACGTAAGAGCGAAATGCATATGTGGTCTTACCATTCTATGGATGAGAATTGGTAAGTGACTTTGGAGAGGGAATCAAACGGGAACAGGTCCCTTAGGATTTTAGCAAATCCCCAGCTGTCAACGGGTTTGATATGCCTTTACCAACTACCGTTTGAATTGGGCTAGCCATGCTATTCCCCTCAGCATGATGAGTTATCGAGGACTTATGTTGGGCTTAAAAGCCAACATTTTCCTCTGTCCTTAATCGTTAAGGATATTTGATCGTCTGGTTAACGTATGTGTAACCCTGACTCTCCTTTAAGACAACCAGTATACGGCCAGGTTCCTACTGGTTTATGGTTGCGTGATCTCGCTTGGAGGAAGAGAAAGGCTCTCTTTGTGTGTACTTTGGACACGGAGATCTTGATCAGAGGTGTAGTGTTAACTTGATCATGAGAAGGATCCTTGATTAAGGATAATACTTCTTTAAGAACTTGCCATTGATCGGCATCATGAGTAGGTCGCCTGTTGGCCCAAAGGCCTATCACCCTAGTTTTGATGATGATCAACTCATGAAGTTATGTTTACTAATGATCTTGTGTTTAATTAGTGACAGATTCATTATCAAGATCTTAGTAGGTGCATAGCTCAACAAAGGATAATATGTCAAGATTTGGAGATTGCACGGCGTGATCCAAGGAGCTTTGGATCAAGCTTGGACCAAGTCAAGAAGATGAGAAGACTTCAAGGGAAGACTTCAAGATCAAGACTTGTGTCTAGGTATAAGATTTTTATGTTTTAGATAAAATGTAAAGGATAGAATAGTTGGTGGATTGCTCAAGTTAATATCACACACACACTCTTGATTTACTTGTCTTTTCATAAAAGAATTTTCAGATTTAGAAAAGACTTTCATTTTGGAAAAACATAGTTTTGGTTTTGGTATTCAAAGTTATATGTTTCAACCCAAACCTTATTTAGAGCTTAATGTCAAAAACATAGATATTTCATCTTGATTGTGTAGTGGATCATATCCATACACACTATGCTTTAAAAGCATATCTTGTTTTTGTATTTGATGAAGATTTGGAAAAACATGTTTTGGAAAAATATTGTTTTGGAAAAACAGTTTTTATCATGAGCCAAATATTTTCAAGTTACAAAAATAGTCCAATCTTTTATAACATGCCTTGATTTTGTGCAAGCATGTTTGTATATCAAAGTATATTGGTAAAACTATTTTTGTAGAATTTCTATGTATTTATGGGATTTTATGTAAGCCAAAAAGACAAACTTTTTAATCCAGAAAACTGTTTCAGGCTTCAGATTAGTCGACTTGCTTCCCTTATAAGTCGACTAACCCTGAAGTCGGTCGACCGTCTTGGTCGACCGACGTGCACAAACGTGCACGCCTTTGTGCACTGGAGAACGGCCGACCGTACGGGTCGACCGTTCCAGAGAGCTCTGCTCTCTGGAAAGTTCGGCCGACCGTACGGATCAACCGACAGAGAGTTAGACTCTCAGCTCCAGTGGGTCGGTCGACCCAGGCGGTCGACCGTGGCTCCAACGGTCGGATTTCTGACCGTTGGCGGTCGGCCGTCCGGGTTGACCGGCAGCTCTGACAGACCCCAACGGCTATATTTTTCTGGCCTATAAATTTGGGGGTTTGGTCATTGTTTTGAGCTAAGTTTTTGTAGACTCTTAGAGCCAGTTTTTCCCATTCATTCCAGAGGTTTTCTCCACAAAATAGAGAGTAAATATTTCCTATCTAAAGGGAAGATTTTAACAAGAGTGTTTAAAGTGATTTCTTGAGTTTTTCACCATAGTTCTTTCCTTGCTTTCTCACAATCACTTGAGCTATCCATTGCCTTATCTATCCATAGGATTATGTTGTGAGAGTTTGTAATTGGTGATCAAAGTGTTGTAGATCACCAAGATTTCATTCTTGTACTTTGAGGAGACGGGCAAGTGTGCTCGTGGTGGTTTAGAGTTCTCGTGTGAACTCGGTGGTTTGAGGTGCGGCCTCGGCGAGCTAGTGAGCTTGCGGTGTGTACGGGACTAGGGAGTCCGAGGGCTTGTAGGTGTTGCGGCACCGAGGAGAGATCCATTGGGATCTTGCATAGTGGAAATCCTTCGTGTGTCGAAGGTGGGATGTAGAGCAAGTGTGCTCGAACCTCGAAACATACCTTTGTGTTTGCGATTGCCATTTCTCTCTCTCTCCCTTGTTTATATCTTGCATTCAATTATTGTCTACCTTTATATGCTTGATATATTCATTTGTGCATATTGATATACTTGCGTGGGATTGTTGCTAACACTTGTATTCAACCAAGAGAGCCAACGCGACACCTCAACCCATTCAAAGGAATCTAGAGGAGTTTGTCCAGAGCCCTTCACGGGAAATTTGGCAACACTCTTTGGTTATACGTGGTGTTTAGAGTAAAAGATTTAATTAGGTCATAATTGTTTTAGCTTCCGCATTATTAGGCATTAAGTGACCATTAGATTAGCCATCACCTATTCACCCCCCCTCTAGGTGAACTTGCAATTGGTATCAAAGCTTGGTACTCTGATTTGGGTCTAACAACCTAGAGTTAAAGATCCTCATTTTAGGCTAATCACATTATTTGTACACACACCATGGACTTCATGTCACCACCCACCTTTGACATTCTTAACATTCAAATTTGGAAGGTTAAGATGTCTTTGTACCTCAAGGCCCTAGGCATTCATGTTTATCTTGCCACTACTAATAATGCATATTGTTTAGATGGTAAGAATTTTGAGGCTAACTCAAAAGCCCTTAATGCTTTAAAGTCTACCCTAGATGATGTTTATTTATCTAGAGTTGCTAATATTGATTCGGCTTTTGTAGTTTGGAACACCCTCCTCTCCCTTGGCGAAAATGATCAATACTATGCGGGGAGTGACTCGGATGTTGGAAGTGACGTCTCAACAAGTGCTATATGGTCCAAGGGGATAACCCCCTTGAGGTAACTACCGAATCCGAGGATGAGGATAATAACATGTCATATGAAGAGCTTTCTACATTTTGTCAATTATTGCTTGAAAAATATGACATGATTAAGAAAGATAATAAAAATTTGAAAAGGAACATTACTTGCATGCATATAGAACAAGATTCATTTAAATCTAACATTGCATGTTTAGAAAAAGATAACAAAAATTTGAAAAAGAATTTTGATTCCATGCTTAATGAAAAAGATTCATTAGAAACTAAAATGGCATGCTTAGAAAAAGAAAATGAAGTTTTGAAAAATGAAAATGTTTCCCTCATGTCTAAGTTGAATGATCTTTGTGAAGGGAACACTATTTTGAAGGATAAATTGATTTGGTGGAAAAACAAAAGGAAGTTGTTTTTCAAGAAAATAAGTCTTTAAAAGAAAAATTTGTGAAAAAGAAAAAGATTTTGTTTCACAAAAGAAAAAGAAAAGTGATTCTACATCTCACCATGCTTTACATGCCACCACTAGTGAGATTAATGGTTTGAAAAATAAAATTAATGATTTGAGTTCAACTTTGAACTCTTGTGCATTCAACCACACTAGATTGGAGTCTATGTTTTCAAAGAAACAAACTCCATCCATTCATGCACATCATCATGCTTATGTTGCACAACATGATCACACACCTACACATAAGCATACTAAGGTGTACGTATGTACACATTGTGGTCGCAAAGGCCATTTAGCAAAGTTTTGTTATGATAATATTAATTCTCTAAATTTTGCTAATTATAAAAGATTTTGGGTTCCTTACAAGTCTAACCCCAAAGGACCCAAGCAAAAATGGGTACCAAAACCCCCACCCCATGTTTTTGATGTAGGTGAGGGATCTCTCAAGACATGAGAGATTTGGTGCCTTGGTAGTGGATGCAATAGACTTGATGGACATACTTTTGGATGCATCGCTATCAAGGAGTTTTGGTGGAAAGGCCACCATTTTTGGAGCTTTGGAGTTGGTAACAATATCTAAACTCCTACTTTTTATGTACATGCTAGTTCATTTGTCATATTTGTAGCATGTTCATATTTTTGTGTGCTTCATGTGGTATTTACATGCTTAGATGTAGAATGTGTCAAACTTGCATGTATACATATACAAATAGTGAATTACAATTGATTCATATATAATTGAATTTCATGCTCATTTGTATCCACTATATGCATATGTATAGGCTAGTTTTGATGATTCTCTTTTATACATGTTTTGCCTTATTTGTATGCTTTACTTCATGTATATATATTCTTAATTCAAATCTAATAAATATACATGTATACCCGTGAGTCTCTTGCCTTCATGCAAACATCATTAATAGACTCTTTTAGAATTGGGATATGTATGTGTATTGTTAGGATTGGATTAATCATACATATACCATGAAGATTAGTGTTTTGATGAAAAATGATTTTTCGTGTTTTTGTTAAAAATGTGACTTATGATCTTTTTGAGCTTCATTGACTATTTTCATAAAAATGCTATTTACATGATCGTTTAACACTCACACTTTTGTTAAAATCATTTTGAGCCTTTATAGATCATGAGTGCTTAAATTTTTGTGTATCTAGTTATGTTTTATGAAAAACATATGATTTGATGTTATTTGAAGGATCTTTAACTAGTTATTCAAAATCAATTTAAACTAGTTATCTATTCTTCTATTAATTCATAGATTTCCACATGATCCTACTTTACTTCAATTATTTGGATAAAATCTTTTGTGTTCTAAAAAGATTTGATGCTTCATGATTTGAATATTAGTTTATATGTTAGTTTTTGTCAACACTAGGATTTATACTTGTACATATCGTGGGCCACAAATAAATCTATTTATATTTGTGCTTGAATGCTTATTTGAACCCATGAAATGTGCTTGTATTGCTTGGTTTTGATGATACATACATTTTTAAACTTGTATTCCCACTTCTTGGATTTGATTTATGATCATGTGTTTTCATTTCATGTATATGTTTATTTTGACAAAATTTAAGATATACATGTATACCTCTTGAGTCATTTGCCTTTAAATGCAAATCTATTTATATGGACTCAATTGTGTTTAAGAGATATGTATGTATACTTATTGTGTTGTCAAAACATACATATATCTTGAAATATAAATTTTTTTTAATAATAAAAATGTGTGATGATTAAAGGAATATTGAGATTAATTGACATTTTTGCTTTATTCCTTGCTTGAAGGATTCCGTACTAGTTTTAAAACATTTTCATATTAACTAGTGCAAATTTCTTCATATGGTAGAGTATATGATAAGCTTACTCTTTAATTGGTATCATTGGATATTTTCAATTGGTATCAATATGATTTTTTATATACTCATGTTTTGATTGTATGTATGAATGCTTTCAAATTCAAATTATATCAATTTCTATTGGTATTCTCTTTTCATACATATATGTGTTATTTGTGCTTAGTTAAAATTGTCTTACATATTTAAAGCACAATGCATATGCTAAGCTTAATTCAACTTTCAATTGGTAATTTTTAAAGCTTATGCAATATGTTTTCAAAATTGATATCAAAATATAAAAAAAATATATATATATATATGTTGATTTGATATCTCAAAATGTGTTTCTTAAGAAATATTCAAAATTTTTGATTTGTAATTCCTATATGCAAGGAGAGCTTAACATCTCTCTTACATATGGATTCATGTTGAGTATATTATAAATTGAGGAGCTTGACAACTCTTCTTTATATGGTATACGTGTGTAGGGGGAGCTTCACATCTCCTCTTATGCATTACATAATATGTGTTATGTGAGTTAGGGCTTGTCATCCCTTCTTCATGTAATGCATATGTGTAGGGAAGTTAACTTAGCGTTTTCCTCTTCATGAATGTATATCGCATATAAATCTTTATTGATTGATTCGTATTACCCCTTCTTGATCTCTTTGTTTTTGACAAAAAGGGGAGAAAATTTTGTTTGATTGAATTTACTTTGAACCCTTTGTTGATGATTGACAAAAAGGGGGAGAAGAATTTAAGAGTTATATGCATGTTGAATAAGATTTATGTTTATGCATATGTATTTTTGTATTGCAAATAGGAGAAAAAGATTTTGATTTATGCTTGTTGCATGTTTTATCTCCATACTTGCATACATGCTTATGAGCTTCATTGTCATATATTATTATTTAAGTCTATGCATGAGTTAAGGGGGAGCTTCTTTGAAGCTTTACTTTAATCCATGCATATATAACTTCATGAGTTTTGTCATCATCAAAAAGGGGGAGATTGTTGGCCCAAAGGCCTATCACCCTAGTTTTGATGATGATCAACTCATGAAGTTATGTTTACTAATGATCTTGTGTTTAATTAGTGACAGATTCATTATCAAGATCTTAGTAGGTGCATAGCTCAACAAAGAATAATATGTCAAGATTTGGAGCTTGCACGGTGTGATCCAAGGAGCTTTTGGATCAAGCTTGGACCAAGTCAAGAAGATGAGAAGACTTCAAGGGAAGACTTCAAGATCAAGACTTGTGTCTAGGTATAAGATTTTTATGTTTTAGATAAAATGTAAAGGATAGAATAGTTGGTGGATTGCTCAAGTTAATATCACACACACACTCTTGATTTACTTGTCTTTTCATAAAAGAAATTTCAGATTTAGAAAAGACTTTCATTTTGGAAAAACATAGTTTTGTTTTTGGTATTCAAAGTTATATGTTTCAACCAAAACCTTATTTAGAGCTTAATGTCAAAAACATAGATATTTCATCTTGATTGTGCAGTGGATCATATCCATATACACTATGCTTTAAAAGTATATCTTGTTTTTGTATTTGATGAAGATTTGGAAAAACATGTTTTGGAAAAATATTGTTTTGGAAAAACAGTTTTTATCATGAGCCAAATATTTCCAAGTTACAAAAATAGTCCAATCTTTTATAACATGCCTTGATTTTGTGCAAGCATGTTTGTATATCAAAGTATATTGGTAAAACTATTTTTGTAAAATTTCTATGTATTTATGGGATTTTATGTAAGCCAAAAAGACAAACTTTTTAATCCCAGAAAACTGTTTCAGGCTTCAGATTAGTTGACTTGCTTCCCTTATAAGTCGACTAACCCTGAAGTCGGTCGACCGGCTCGGTCGACCGACGTGCACAAACGTGCACGCCTTTGTGCACTGGAGGACGGCCGGACCGTACGGGTCGACCGTTCCAGAGAGCTCTGCTCTCTGGAAAGTTCGGCCGACCGTACGGGTCGACCGACAGAGAGTTAGACTCTCAGCTCCAGTGGGTCGGTCGACCCAGGCGGTCGACCGTGGCTCCAACGGTCGGATTTCTGACCGT
Organism: Agave tequilana; assembly: GCA_038442645.1. NCBI lineage: Eukaryota > Viridiplantae > Streptophyta > Magnoliopsida > Asparagales > Asparagaceae > Agave > Agave tequilana. Next base: position 1,523 of record JAVJIF010020014.1, on the reverse strand, counting down.
TGGCGGTCGACCGTCCGGGTCGACCGGCAGCTCTGACAGACCCCAACGGCTATATTTTTCTGGCCTATAAATTTGGGGGTTTGGTCATTGTTTTGAGCTAAGTTTTTGGAGACTCTTAGAGCCAGTTTTTCCCATTCATTCCAGAGGTTTTTCTCCACAAAATAGAGAGTAAATATTCCTATCTAAAGGGAAGATTTTAACAAGAGTGTTTAAAGTGATTTCTTGAGTTTTTCACCATAGTTCTTTCCTTGCTTTCTCACAATCACTTGAGCTATCCATTGCCTTATCTATCCATAGGATTGTGTTGTGAGAGTTTGTAATTGGTGATCAAAGTGTTGTAGATCACCAAGATTTCATTCTTGTACTTTGAGGAGACGGGCAAGTGTGCTCGTGGTGGTTTAGAGTTCTCGTGTGAACTCGGTGGTTTGAGGTGCGGCCTCGGCGAGCTAGTGAGCTTGTGGTGTGTACGGGACTAGGGAGTCCGAGGGCTTGTAGGTGTTGCGGCACCAAGGAGAGATCCATTGGGATCTTGCATAGTGGAAATCCTTCGTGTGTCGAAGGCGGGGATGTAGAGCAAGTGTGCTCGAACCTCGAAACATACCTTTGTGTTTGCGATTGCCATTCTCTCTCTCTCCCTTGTTTATATCTTGCATTCAATTATTGTCTATCTTTATATGCTTGATATATTCATTTGTGCATATTGATATACTTGCGTGGGATTGTTGCTAACACTTGTATTCAACCAAGAGAGCCAACGCGACACCTCAACCCATTCAAGGGGAATCTAGAGGAGTTTGTCCAGAGCCCTTCACGGGGAATTCGGCAAACACTCTTTGGTTATACGTGGTGTTTAGAGTAAAAGATTTAATTAGGTCATAATTGTTTTAGCTTCCGCATTATTAGGCATTAAGTGACCATTAGATTAGCCATCACCTATTCACCCCCCCTCTAGGTGAACTTACATCGTCATCTGAAGTCATAAGGCGGTATGCTCCGTTTGAATAGACTGTTTCTATCACAAACGGCCCTTCCCATTTTGGCTGAAATTTGCCTTTGGTCTTGTGCGTCATAATCATCGGTCGTCTGACGGCTAAAACCAAGTCTCCTTTCTGGAAGACCCTCTGTTTGACCTTCTTATTGAAGGCCTTTGAGATTCGAGCTTGATATAGCTCGATATGTGATTAGGAAAGAGGATAGTGTGAAGTTGCACAAATATTCAATAAAAGAGAGAAGGTTTAGAGTCAACCTTAGGTGCTTTAATCACTCCACAATGTATTCAATATGCTTAATGTATCCTTTCCAAATCTCCGTAGTAGCATAGGCTATACGAGTCGAATCCACAAGGAGAGCTCACGATGGAAGCTTTACGGTTTAATGTGAAGATAGAAAACGAAAGTTCTTCTGTGTTTAAAAGAATGCAAATGAATTGGAAAAAGAGGTAAAAGAATTTGTGGATTTGTGCATGATGGAAAGAAAATAAAAAGAACTTTAAAACAAGATTTGCTTTGGAAAGAAAACTAAAA